>JAAXCT010003890.1:0-22058 GCA_012490785.1 Eragrostis nindensis
AGGATAAAAACTCCCAATACTGATACTGAAAATGTAAAGAACTTCAGCCAGCAAAACTGGACATGTTACATTGCACTAGCAATGGACAGGAATACGTAGGCAGCTTTATTCATTTCTGAGTCAACATTAAGATTCAGCATCTACCCAGCCAAAACAGAATAGACAAAACACGTAACAAAATCAGAAGCAAATAGATATTCTCACTCCAGCGTAATAGCCATCTCAAGTTACAAGAGCTTTTCGTCTGCCTGCAGTGCACAGACCGCCAACTTAGCTGTTGCCAAAGATGGCTTTGTATTTGCATCTGATGCTTTTAAACCATTCCTTCACAGTGACCACCAAACAGAATTAAATAATGCAAAAAAATATCATTTGTCAGGTCAGGTGCTAGGATCAGAGCAAATCTATTTCTGTTCACCTGTAATAATCATCTTTTGAACACTTGCAATAAAACCTCACCCAAAAGATGACCAGTGTGAAAATGTCCATGTCCTTTGTGTCATAAGTAACTAAAATATCACATATTACCACTATCTTCAGTTATGGTCACCTAAATCTTGATGAAGCTTTGTAAAAGATACACCCAACTAGATAAAAGTAAAATCAAGGTCAAAGCAACAAAGAAAAGATCAAATTGCCTTTTGGAATCAAACAAAAGAAGAACAGGTTGCCATATATAACTGCCAGGTTACTATGTAGATTTCGAGTCGACCATTTGAACATGGATTAGAAATGTTCCTGCCTCATGGTTAAAATGACTGACAGAAGATTGCTACTGCACAGAAAAAAGGCAAAATGCATGGCATAAAACTAGTATTTCATATATATCTTAGGCCAATCCACTAATGATATTTATTACAATAGTAATTAACGAAACCATAGGTGGTTAGGCTCATGCTCCTGATTTTATTCTCTTGTGTAAGCTTTGACATCAACTCCTTCACAAGAGCAGGGCAGCTTATGGTGAGATGATCAAAGCCATCGGTCGCCACAACCGCTTCCATTGTGTTAGGAGATTCAAGGAACTCAATGCAAGCGTCCTTGAGTCCCTTGCAGTGATGTTGCTCAGCCAAGACCAATGTGGTTGCGGCAGTGCTCACCTCAACGTGCCTGCACAATATGTCCTCGCATAGCAGCTTGAGCCTCAGCATGTCGTACCTGTCTGCCGCTTCCAACAGATGCTGTGCCATCACAGCCCCATCATGCTTCCCCATCTCCGGCAGCGAGTCGGTGTACACAAAATGCAGCAGAGCCTTGAACACCTGCGGCAGCATATCATCAATCCGGATGCAATCTCTGGTGCTACCTCTTTCATCGCGCCATAGAGCTCCGCCTTGAAGACCGGCGACCGGGCCTGAGAATATATCTGTGCGCCCGGAATGTCTAGCCGGCAACGTGGAAGGTGACGTCAGCGCCATCTTCGGCCGATAGGAGATCGCGAAGGTGCCGGGTTGAGGTCAGGCGGCGGCACCACCACGCGAGGAGGTTGGATCGGCCGGTCCACCGTGCGGAGAGCCTCAAAATCGTGACATCGCACCTGACTTTAAAGCTGTCGTCAACGAGATGCTCCGACTTCTCCAGCCAGTCCTTCTTGATGAAATCGTGGTAGCCTAACCCGTGCCACGGGCGTTACCTCGCACACTTTTATTCGTGTGGTGTGTCATGGCACTGGGTTCCCCTGGCGATCGAGCAAACTGACCTTGCCTCGCGCCTTCAAGGGCACGGCGACAGTTCTGTCGAGGACGACGAAAACCGCGATAGACTCGGCATACGAAGCGGAATGGCCATTGGGGTAGTAGCAGATGCGCCAAGATTGACCTCCGACTGTGAAGGAGCGAGAGTCGATGTGGTTGCCAGTGGGGACCTCCTCCTTCGTGCGCGAATAGCAGTTGATGTGGAACACGTGGTGTCCAATCACGCTGTCCCCGACGATGACCGAGTCGGAGCGCGGCAACACCACGTCTGCGTCGGTGGAAGCGGGTGCCGGCATGGCGGCGGCGGCGGCGGCTAGGGTTGTTGCTGCTGGCTATGATTTCTGGTTGGGGGAGGCGAGAGGGACTGCCTATACGGAGGGCGTCCTACGGTTTACATTCGATAGATCGGCCCAATAGCCCATTAAATCTAGGCAGCCCAGCCCAAGTTCGAGTATCAACATTTTGAAATAGAAGAATCAACATTTTTGTAGTTCTATTTCAACATTTTTAAAATGAAATCAACATTTTTTGAAAAAATGTTGACATAGTGCAAACAAAATGTTGACATAGTGCAAAAAAATGTTGACATAGTACATTTAAAAATGTTGACAAAAATTTCGAATTTTAAAAAATTCAAAAAATATTCATATTGGATAACATTTTGTAGAATTAATTGTAACAAACACGTAGGTTCAAACGGATTCGAAAACGGACTTACGGTTTAGGAGAAAAATGCGTTTAAAGTTTGAAATCCATTTCTTTTTCTCTCACCTCCCACCCGCCCCAATCAGAGAGCGACACGTGGCAGCTTCTCAGCCATCCCCTTCTCCACCTGCGTGAATCTGAGCTGTTGCACGAATCTCAAACACTATTCTATCAAAGCTTAACCATAGCCCGCCCTCCATATAGGATCCACCGAGGCGAGATGATCTTCGCAGGGAGAATGGGGTTTTTGGGCTTCCCTGGCCCATGTCAAAGAGCTTTAGGCGACTGGATGACAAGGTGGTCCCATAATTGGACCCGAGTGAGCGGGCGAGTCAAACATCCTTGCGGTCCAGAAAGAATCCGACGGTCTTCCTAGTAAAAACACAACGCTGGGTTCAAACTATGTTCATATAGTTCATATATAAGCCATCTGATATGGTTCAGCAAACGCTTGATTATAATAATGGTCTAGGATTTCACTCATAAAAGAAAACCCATGGTCTAGGATGAAACACATTTTTTTTTTGAAAGTCGACGGGGGGGGGGGGGGGGGGGGGGAGAGAAACTCCTCACCTGAATTTCATTGCATGAAAATAATAGCCCCTGACGGCCGGTTTTGAGTTACAAAGTAGTTGAAACAAGGTGAAAGACAGAAATTTTGCTACATGGGATTAAACAATGAACACCAAGACGAACTGATCGCCGCTTCATCAGCTTTAGGCGGCATCGCCAAAGAGCTGCTTTGTCCCTGCAGTTGTGGAGCAGCCGGAGAAGGCAGGGAACGGCTTTCCGGAACACGACCTCATTCCTGTGCTTCCATAATTGCCACAAGCAGAGGAGAGTGAGGGTGTCTCTGTGTTGCGTCGGCGTGGACGCCAGCCACCGTAGGCGCCACGGCGTGCGCATCGAAGTGTCCGGCTGGGGCTCGACTCCGATGGCGTCCCAGAATGACAGCGCAAAGGAGCAGGCGAAGAAGATGTGATAGGGGTCTTCCACTCCGTGCCGCACCACCTCGCACTTGTCGTCGTCCGACGATGTTCTTGGCGTGCAAATTTGCCCGCACTGCAAAGAACTGGACCTTTGGAGGTGCTCTTTATTCCAAACAAACTTCGCAAAATCACAGTCGGGCTCGTTTGCAGGACTTCACTAGCTTGTACACCCCGAGATGCCTTCAGCTGGCCATGTTGATCGAGTAGCTCACTGCAGCGTTCATCCATGGCATCACTGAGCTCAAGCCGGAGACGAGTTGTTGGACTCTTTCCAGCTCTGTTTCTGCCACTCTCGACAGCCGCCGGCACCAAGTGTGCGTGGAGGCCGTCAGCAAGCACGCGATGGACGCTCGCCTCTTGGTTTGGCGCGTGGTTGGCGAGTGCTGGGAAGACATCGGCAAGTCGGCCAATCTGCAGCCACCAATCATTCCAGAACGAAGTTGTTTTGCCGTTGCCGATCTTGACAGTGGTGATTGCTTGGTACGCCGGCAGTAGTTGCCGTAGCGCTGACCAGTGGCTGCCGTCGAGTTCACCGGTGAGCGAGGAGATGTCTGCATGTTCATGTGCCCACTGTGCCCAAGACGACTCCCCCGGTCGATGCAGCCGGTGAATGAGCTTGAGGAGCAGACAGTTGTTCTGCAGCGCCAAGTCGCGGATGCCAAGCCTCCGTGTTCCTTCAGTTTAGTGACCTTGTCCCATGCCACCAGACACTGAGCGCCGGTGGTTGATGAGCACATTGGCGAAGTTGAAATAGTTGTCCGAAGCCATATACATTGAAAATCAGCCAAATGGCAGCACTGAGTGAGTACTCTAGCTTGCCTCATGTATACAGTAATTTTGAAGCAATCATATGAATACTCCACATTTAGAGAAGTGCTCATCTGCCAATCAGAATTCGAATGTGCCCAACAAAAGACAAACAGTGGCACAAATTGTCTCTCATCCATTTTCTGCAGATTTCAGCGTTGCAAAGCAGGCAGCGTCGAGTTCTTGACTACTTCAGATGGTTATGAAAAAAAATGTGAAGTTGGTCCCCTACTGGAGGCTTCGTTACATTCCAAGGACACCTCAACCATGGTAAATTTTGAGCAAATTCCTTATTTGCAATTAAAACTTACACTTTTCCCTTACTAGTACAAATGCACGTGCGACACGCACGCGTGCATGTTGTTCAACACGATATTACGTGCATGAAAGTATTTTTTTGTACAATACAAGAAAATATTTTGTTGAACAATATAAGAATTGTAGAATTCCATCATGCAGCAAACATTTCACTAAAATTATAGCGTCATAACAATTATTATTTCCCAAATGACAAACTTATTCTAGAGCAGTCAGGCTCAGCTGTAATTCTAAGAACCCTCAAACTCTGTACTTTACATGCTCGACCCTGGATAAAATAGTTGATATAATCACGCCATCTTGGATTATGGCAGAAAATCATTCTCATCATTGCAAGTATGGAAACCAATGGTATTATAACGTTTATTATGTGCCAAAAGTATTTGAAGCTTCAAGACATCCAAAAACTTGCAATCCCCGATGTTCCATAAAATTGATGCATGAGAATTTCATGGCAACTAAACAACCTAAGATGATTGATAATCATTTAGACGCTTTAATATACAAATCCGTTGCGATATTCAATTGTGATTGCGAACCACACATACCTTGGTATTGCTGACCCTCATCCTAACAGCCATGATCAAGTCGTTTTGAAGATGTGAGGCTACCAGTTGTTGCGTGCAAATATGCTCCTCGTTGGAGAAGAGCCGTAGGAATGCAACGCCACTAAAAAGACAAAACTTGATTAGTTTATTAGTTTATTTGATTGTAAAAATAAGTAACAAAATATATCGATGATTATATTAAAAAATATATATATGTTACCCACTAAAGTTATTTCAATAAACTTTTGTGGGCTAAGTGTTTGTTCGTCGAGTTCACCTATGTGTGCCACCACAGCAACCATGTCAACGAAGGACCCATCGGGATGACTTATTGCATGCTGCAATGGCACGGGCAAACCAAAAAATAGAGGCATCGTGGTGTCGTGGTTTTTACAATATAATTAACAAAACAGCAGTAAAGTAAACCATTACTTGATTTTGTTGGAAGATGAAATGCAACACAGGCTGATATAACAGGAAAATACAATTCATACCAGGATTTCAAAGATGATAAAATACATCATTCAAACTAATGCATAAATTAGTTCCACATGCGGCCTTTGGTCGAGCAAGAGGATGACGCGAGGAAACATAGATTTTTTTTTTCGGCTTCTACTCAGATTCACAACCTAACCAGAAGCTATCAGAAAAAAGTAACTTCTATGAAATGGAGCAAGCAAACATTTAGAAGTCCAAAGCTCGTGTGTATTCAAGCTCCAAACACAAAATTACTAATTGCAGCTTGTGGACATATATTTTGCAACACTTTTGCTCTACGATATTGTGGGGAAACATAGTTTTTGTTTGGAAAATCAAATTAATTCTAAAAAAAATGTTTCCTTGACTTTCTCGCACTTGTTGCAATATTCAAATTGCCATAATTTATATTGAAAATAAGATAGCCAATTTATTGGCTATTCAAATTAGTATGTAGAATTCGTATAATTATGAATGTTGAAGTCTTAAATTCAAGTCTCTTGGCTCTTTTCACGCTTTCTCACAAACAGATTAAGAAATATATTACATTATTTGTTAAAGTTTGGATAAACTTTGTGTAATTAGAAAACAATTACATATGTGTCCACAATTTTGTTAAAATATAGTTTCACAAAAAAAATTTTCTAAACGCAGGTCTGCAGATGGGATAACCATAATCAACCTCAACATCAAACAAAAGTTTAAAGCTCTTTAATGAAAGGAAAACAATTGTTCATTGGTCTCAGCACCGTGGTGTCTATTCGTTCTGGAGCTATAGACAAAAGGATATATGCAGAAATTAATATTGATAGTAGATTGAAACATCATTGATAGTTTTGGTTCCATGTAATTTAGCTAAACTGACAACTGTATATTTAGGCGAAACACCTGATTTATAATTCCTCGAGAGCTATCAGAAAGCACCCAACCAACCAATTCAGTCAAAGAAAAGAAGCAAGAAAATAGACAATTTCAACTTCATGGACACGTGCCCAATTATATGTTTGTGAATATGAACTCTAGGTGCCATGTGATGCATAGCAGTTCTCACCATCAACATCGCTGAGCCCTAAGTGCTGAAGGAAAGCCTAGTGAAAGGGAAACCTCATCAACAGTTTTTGAGTGAATTCGCCTACAATTCTTGTTGGTGCCCCACAGTCAAATACCAACAGGGACAATTGGCGACTACCTCTTTCACGGCCTTCTCCCGTGCCCTCACCGACAGCTGCAGCGCACGTATCTTGCCCTGCACTTCCCCAAGCTCCCACTCCCTGTCTAGCAAAAATGAAGCCTTTCGTCCCACATAGAAACCAAATAGCAAATGATCCATTGTGCACTGTAACAAAAAGGCAAATGTCACCAATTTATATGCTATACCTATTCGCTTATAAGAAAATACCAATGAAGCCTAAAAAATGTCACCACGTTACTGATTTATTATCCTCTGATGAAGCTCTTTAGCATCTTCAATTATGCATGTATGCATATAATTAAAGTGCAGGATTATAAGCAAACAATTTATAGAAATTCGATAACGCAACTGGAGCTTTTTAAATCATGTATGCAAATAGTACAAATATTTTTTTTATTTATCCATTCTTTTTACTCATCTCTTTAATTACCTATGTTGCAGGAAAAATCACCGAGCTCATGAACAGTCGGTAATTTGATCTACCATCATCAGATAAATGTCAATTTAATTAAGTACCTAGGGCCTGTATCTTATATAGCCAAAAATGGCACCAAGTATTTGGTAGCTCAGTATATTTGCATGGCCTTTGCTTCTTCGGGTAATTAGCAGCACTTTAGTGCCACCATATTATGGAATCTCATTTTTGTGGGAGGCAAGGCAATAAGCAAGCAAAACGTCGATGCTGATGTGCTACACTCTAATTATAGTGACATACATAACTCTGGGGCTGGGATATGTGACTTGTGCATGGGAACAAAACAACAAATCAAAATTGTCAGCCAATGGAAAATATTAGACATCCTTAAATACATGTTAATGTTGTACCGGTAAGGTAAAAAAGGACACAGAAATATGTTACCAACAACAACATATGATTTATAAACAGGTAAACTGACATTTTAAAAAGAAATATCCAAGTAATTCTGTTTGAAAGAACAATATATTTTCAGTGAACTATCTTCAGGATGGTACACATGAAATAAATTATGTGGTGAATAAATTCGACTGATCCACTGAATGTTCTGACAGCTAAGAAAAGAAATGTTGCCCAATTTACGTCAAACCATGTTAACTTGGAATGTGCATTGATATCTAACATAAGTGATTCAATGGTCGACACCAGTTCGTAGCTGGTGCTGATAAAAACTTGGAGATTAACGAGCTTTGCTTCCATGAATGAATAGATCATATATTATAGATATAAATTAACGAGTTCATGGAAGCAAGCTAACAAGCAGCAGGAAAGCAAGCTAACAAGCAGGGCGCAGGCACCAAAGACTTACCTGCAGATAGCATGATGCCAACGACAGACAAAAGCAGGCAGCAGGCACCAAAACTCTACCAATTAAGCTGGTGGGAAACTCTCCATTGTATTAACAACGGCACCAAAATATACTGCCTGCATCATCATTGAGGATATCAAAGGAGGTATAAAAAAACACATGAATCAGAAATAAAACATGAACCAATTTTTTTTTTAAAAGAAGATAACTGAGCACCAATTGAGGTCTTCAGTGCAATGAGAGTTGGAGTTGCGAGGTTTTCATCAGCAGTCAAGTTGTTCAGAAGCAAGCAGTTCAGACCATGCTTGGAACAACGAAACGAAGAACGTGGACTACGGTAACTAAAAAAAATGGAACAAATCCTACCCCAGCAGGAACACGGATTACTGATACCTCAATGTGACGAACCAGCATTCAAGTAGATCATTCAGAACAATAATCGAACATGCAAGATTAATAGGGAGGGGGCAGCAATCGTACCTGAACATGAGTTGCCGCTGTGTGACAGGAGAACACCGAGATGTTGGATCGAGTTCTTGCGCTCCTGCTGCCTGCCCGACGAGTTCCAAATGGAAGTTGCTCCTTGTCGAATCGAGATTCACCAGACCAGATCGCGCTGCTCCCAGCCGAGTCATCCAAGCTTGGAGCGGCCTCTGGTCGCTTGCGGCACACACTTCATTGCGGACTCCGCCTCCCCTGCTGAGCCGAGGGAGCAACCACCCTCCGTACTATCAAGATCGATCAGGAGATGGGAGGGGGTGAGGCAGGCATCATCAAACAAATTAACAAAGAAGTACCTGTGTTAGACCTCCCGCCGCCGCAGTGGCTGGCAAGCTCCGCTGGAAGGACGGAAAACCGCCGACGACCACACCGCTTTCATGGTTGCCTAACCGTCGGAGGTCGTAGACGATTTGCTGCAGAAGAAGAGGCGTTGGGGGAAACGCCCACACTGGCGTAGCAGTAGATACGCAGCGGCGAGCGCGGTTGCCTCGGCGTCGCCGCTGCGCTGCGCTGCACGCCCTCGCGTTGCCTCCCGAAGCTCTTCCACACCGCATCCTCTCGTATCTCGGTCAGCGTTGGCGTACCCGTCGTCGACGGCCTTATAGCCGTCCACCTCGTCATCCCAGGTCGATGGCCGCCTCTCCGCCAGGGCAGCAGGAGGAAGGGAGGTCCCGATCTGGATCCAACAGACCAAGGCGGCGTGAGGAATCAAAATCGAATTGGGGAAGGGAAACATTTGGATTCCACAATATTTGGAGTAATTACTCACCTGAAATCGTCGCACAGATCGTCGTCCTCGCCTCCTCGCCGCAGATCAACTTCGTCGCCCTTCGCCAATAGTCGTCTTGATCAAGAGGAGGCACGGTGGACACAGATCCTTGACGAGCCGGAGCAGGAGCAGATCCTCGGTGCCCTGGAGCAGGCGGAGATCGTCGACCGGCTGGAGCAGGCGGAGAGTCGACGGCGCGGAGGTCGTTTGCGTCGTATCGCGGAGGAAGACAAACCCCCGGTTTGGTAGTGTATGCAAATTTGGAAACCACAGGCAATCAAGAACCGGATTGATCGCTGGGTGGGTCGGGCGGGTGGGTGCAGAATTTTGCAGGTGACAAAAGATCGTCGGAGGGACCCCGAGCGTAACCCTCCTGCGCCGGTTTTAAACGTGAAGAGGCTGTAACACCCTGTCTGCTAACGTTACGGTCCCACATTCCGGAGTTGGGGCTCGGGATCAAGGGTCAGGGTTTTTTTTTTTTCTCGAAAACGCAGGAGAGCTGCGCTTTATTATATTAAGAAGAAATTTAGGACAAGAACCCATACAACACACACACGCCACCCTTTTTAAGATTACATTCGCGCCTGTTTTAAAGGACAAACGACCACACGCTACACTCCATACTACAGGCCTGCACCCATAGTCGACGATGACAGGGAGGTCAGGCCTCGTGCCCCAGCCATCTCCCAAAGAGAGCAACTCTGGTGCTCCCGCCTCTTGTGGTGCTACCGTGCTCCCACGCACTGTAGCACCCAAAACATATAATTAAAAATTGCAACAAAAATATGAATGGATAGCTCATACAACGATCTACAATTCATATTTTTGGTTGAGGTGTAACCGAAGCTCGTACAAGAAGATAAAAAAAAGAGAAATCAGACGTTGAATAGTAACGGGTTGCGGGTTCTTGATAAACAGTTGCAACCCGCACTATTCACAGTCTGATTTCTCTTTTTTGTATCTTCTTGCACGAGCTTCGGTTGCATCTCAACAAAAAATATGAATTGTAGATCGTTGCATGAGCTATCCATTCATATTTTTGTTGCAATTTTTGGTTGCATGTTTTGGATGCTACAGTGCGTGGGAGCACGGTAGCACCACAAGAGGCGGGAGCACCAGATCTTTTCTCATCTCCCAAATGCGTCTTTCATCGTGTGCCAATAAAAGACGCATAGAAGGGATAAATCAGAGTATTGAAGGGTGCAAAATCACAATATTTGCTCATGAATAGTATAACATAAAGGGGCATAGAAGGGATAAAGATCTGAAACTAATGGCAAATCAGAGACAAGTATATTTCGCATGGCAAATAAGGAAAACTATAAGTTGCAATGCCAAATAAAGAATTTGCTCAGGAAATGCCTACCCAGTGCAAAAGGAAGCTATAGGAGTAATTAACTCAACGAAATGTCATCTCGGAGGCTCCAGCTTGTCTCAATATTAGTTGGAATCACACAAAAAGTGTCCCATTGTTGCACAAATGGCCTATTAGTCCATCTGAAATAGAATGAGCAACCCCCAAGCCCCTTTCAATAAATGGATTTTTCCTTCTGAAGGAAATCTGAAGCTGTTCCACTCCTGGAGGCTTTCAATACATTCTGTACACCTTCTGGTTTCTGATCAAAGCTTTCCCTGGACGTTAGAGGACAATGTCTAGCAGGGCGGAGGTTTTCCCTCCAGGGTCCCCTGCTCTTCAGGCATGGACTGTGCACCCGTTGTAACACCCCAAATTTGAAATCAAAATCAAAATGGAATAAAAATCACTCAGTTTTAAAATTTTTGTCTAGACCTCATCTTGACATGAAATTTTCAAAATAAAATTAACTAAATAATTTGAACTTTGTAGAATATGAGAATTTTGAAATATAAAACTTGTGCTCGAGTGTTTGCCTTCATTTAAAGACCACTAAAAATTTGAACTTTTCAAATTTGCAACAAATTAAAATAATTGTATGTTGAACCCTAGCAAATTCACCTTGAATTAAAAATCTTGAATTTTAAATTTGCAAAACTATCATCATATGCATATTTGGATTTACTGGTTTTATTTGGGTATTTATTGAAGTTGATCCCCTTCTCAAATTTGAATTTCCCAAAAACCCATAAAAGAATAAACCAAGTTTTCTCTCTTTTTCCCTTTGGGCCTCAACTCTTCTTCTCTTCCGTGCCGGCCCAGCCCACCTCCCCTTCTTCTTTCTCTTTCTCTCTGAGTGGGCCTTCCTTTTTCCCTCCGGCCTGCTACGGCCCACTGCAGCCCGGCCCAGCCAACTCATCCCCTTCCTCCTCCTTCAGCTCGTCTCTCTCTCTCGCCGACGCGTCGTCCGACGTTGCCGCCAATGTGCCGCCGTCCTGCTCCAGCCTGGCGTTGCGCTCGTGCACGTGGACCGAGGCCAACCAAGTCGCGACGAGAGCCGCCGCAGCGCCGCAGTCCACGCATCGCGTTCACACATCGCCGCGCCTCTCTTCTGCCCGTGCCACCGTCTCTCTCTCTTTTCTCTCTCACTCCCCTTCCACCTCAACTCTCCGACCGCTGTAGCCATACCGGAGTGACGCTAGCTCGCGCCTGTACATGGTCAACACGCGCAGTGCGGCGCCGCAATCTTAGCCACTACGCAAGAGCGTGCTTTCAATGCCGCCGCCGCTGAACACCGGATAAGATCGCGCCGCCATCTTGACCGGAGCGACGGCCGAGTTCCTCCGCCCGCCCCCTTCGATCTCTCTCTCCCCTTCGCCTATAAAAGGCGTCGTCGCCCTCCCCCACCGCACTAGCTCCACCACCCTCGCCTCGGCGCCAGCGCATGAGACCTAGGGTTCCGGCCACCGTCATCTCTTCGTCGCCGGCGAGTCTGCGTTCCCCCTCCAGTCAAGTCGAGTGTGCGGTAAGCATCTCTGTGCCTTCCTCTCTCTCCTCCACCCTTCCTCTCGCTCTCTCTCCGTGCGCGCGAGCTCCCACACCGAGCGCCGCCACCGCCGCCGCTTTCCCCTCTCGCCGCCGGCCGCCGTGAGCTTCCTCCGGCCCGACTCGCCGCCCTCACGCGCACGCACACAACAGCACAAACTCGCACTCTGCGCCCCCCTCATCCTTTCCTCTTCACTCGCCCGAGCGCCGCCAACTCCGACGACGTCGTGCCGCCGCTCCGCTCCCCGCCGTCGCCGATGTGCTACCCTGCTCGCTTCGCCGTCGCGCGTACGCCATCGCGCGTAGAGCACGTGGGACCACTCGTCGTCGACGTTTAGCCGTCACGCATGCCGCCGGCGAGCTTTCTGGCGAGCTGCCTCCACGCACGGCCCTGTTCCAACGGCCCCGGTCCATCGTGGACCGGTGGACCGCGGCCACCAGCCGGTCCACGAACCCTGTGGACCCAGTCCACCGCTTTTTCCATACGAAAATAAATCCAAAAACCCCAGAAATTCCAGGGCCCTGTACATTTTACGGATAAGCCCCTGACCTTTATGGTAATCCTGTTTAGGTCCTGCCTTTTTACACAAACACCCTTGTACTTTCCCATAATTACCTTTTAGTCCCCACCTTTTTACATCAAGGTCCTTCAACTTTTTCATAATTACTTGAGGTCCCTGAAACTTTTCTATTTTTACAGATAAGTCCCTAGAAGCTTTGCTGTAATTACAATCAAGCCCTTAGAATCTTTAAACGCTCATATCTTCTCCATCCTAGCTCAGTTTTGAGCGATTCTTGCGGTCACGCGTTTCTAGCAACACGTAGTACCTTTTGGTACTGCTTTTAGAGCTCCACACCGGATCTACAAGTCATCGCTACCCTAAGTTTCCCTCACGCCTGATGAATCCTATCTCGATAAATCGTTCAATGTGTACCTCGCATGGCGCTGGCCTTCTTTTACCTTTTAGTGCTGAACCTAACCAATATCGTTGTACCGTTCCACACCTATCTGTAGCAACCTCTTTTCATCGTGACCTAGCCTCAACCTTAACCTAGCTCAGTTATCACTTAATCGAACCTAATCCCGTGCTGACCGTCAACTTCCACCCAACCTATTTGATTTATCGATCTTGTTTATATGCGGTCTTTCATTGGTTTTATTGGAGTTATTGTTCATTGCTCTTTTATTGCAATCGTGCATCCATACCATGCATGATCATATGCACGTGTCACTATCATATCAGCAACTCATACACGCTTATCATAATACCCTAAGAACTTATGCATAGCATGCTTTTATTCATATTTTGTTCATGCACTCATGCATATAAAATAACTTAGTAACCTTCCTTAAATAGATGGCTTGTAGAGAACGTAAATCAGAAAGTAATTAATCTTAATAACTTATGCATGTAAGTTCTTTAAACGCTGCGTACCTAACCTTGCATATAAGTGCATGCTTACACATCCTCGTAATGCGTAGTTCATATAATTAAACAATTGCTTGCATGTTCATAATAGCTACATCTAAGCATCATCATGGATATACATCATATTTAGATTGCATACCGTTCATACTAATGGGTCATGCATTGCGTAGCATAAACTATAGTTTTACTTTAATATAGCCTTGACCTCCTGCTTGTATCCCATGTAATAAATAGGAGTAATTGTAATATAACCTGATGCATTTGCTCATACATCCCTAAACAACCCATACATGTTCTTTAATAGAGATAATATAGAAACTTACATATTAGATATGCACGCAATCACCATCAATAAAGCATGTGCATCTCATCATCCTCACCCTAAAGTTTCAGTAAATGAAGTTTCGTGCA
This sequence comes from Eragrostis nindensis, assembly GCA_012490785.1. Lineage (NCBI taxonomy): Eukaryota > Viridiplantae > Streptophyta > Magnoliopsida > Poales > Poaceae > Eragrostis > Eragrostis nindensis. Next base: position 14,024 of record JAAXCT010003890.1, read on the forward strand.
AAACCTTGCACCCCCGTTTCTTTTAGGAGAAACTAAATAATTAATAGTTTGTCTAGGTGAATATGGCCCTCATAAGACCATAAATATAACCTGTAATAAATAATCTTTCGTAAATAGAATCTGCTGCGTCATACATAACTCACGCCCGGGTTCTTCATTGGTATTCTATCGATTCTTATTAGAGTTCATCGGATCTTATTGGTTCTTTTTGATCTTTATTTCTTTTGCGGTAGTTATTTATACGTAATGTTTTTATGCGCTAGTTTACGTGAAGTCCGAGGAAGATCCAAGAGAATTCAAGGAAGATCTAGAAGATCCAAGCTTCGAGGATGAGTTGAAGAATCCAAGCCCGAGGACGAGTCAGAAAATACAAGCTTAAGAGGAGGACTCGAAGACATCAACTTCGACAGAAGATCTGAGGACCAAGAATCGGAAGATTAAGATAGCGTTCTTCAGGCAAGCTCTACTTCTCCTTGATCATGATTGAACCTACTGTTTTCGCAATGCACCTATATGGCCTGATCTCGTACTATGCATTACTTGTTATTTTACTGATTGTGTAGTTATTGCCCTACCTGCTTAACCAATATTGATGCCACCTACTTAAGCATTAATATCTGGAACCTTGTTTACCCTTGATATACCTGTCACCTTGATAACCCTAGGATAGTTCCATCATTTCTATGATGGCACGTTCACCTTGCTTCTAGAACTGCTTAGGACCCCGCAATGTTTCTACATTGCCACACCGTACTCATATAGTATGCTTTATAAATGTGTTAAATGAGTTTGGTGGTGTGCGTAATATTGGGGTTGGGAGTAGCACAACTGTGTTAGGTGATGATGATGGTGACGGTGATGGGATGGGTTGGACTGCGGGCAAGGCCATTAGTGAATTGTGATGTTGTGATAGGCCCCTAGTGTGGGACATGGTGCTTGCCCGGCCACATAAGGACCGGTTCATTCAACCTTTAACAAGATGATTCTCGTACTACCACGGAACCTGTATGGGAAGGACTTACCCTATCTTCTTGGTGCCTACCACTATGATCCACCTGGAAGGCAGTAGCGCAAACGAGCAACCAGGAACCGACACGATATCTTAATTGGTCGTTGTCTGACTTGGCCATTGGGCCATTGACTACATATAGTCGCTTATTAAGTCCCTGGGTCAGTAATGGTTCGTTGGTGGCATTGTGTGTGGTACTCGGAGAAGATTGATTGAGCGTTATGTTACTTTCTGATCAAGAGTGCATAGCCCGTGGGAAAAGATGTACAACATCTGCAGAGTGTAAAAATTCATCCGGATGGACGTTGTCACGGCATATGACGCATCTTTGTTGAGTCTGATATGATTAGCCACCTCTTATTCATTGAAGTGTGAGTGAGCAGTAGTCTGCTCGTGTTTTGGAAGTGATGGCAAGTGTGCCGGGTCGGTATGACCATTGAGATCAGAAGGCCCAACTAAAACTTGGGAACTAGCGGGAATGCTTCATACTCTCCCAGGGCCAACCAACTAAAATATTGACATTTACTTCTCTGTTTTATCTAAGAATTCCTTCACATGCTTTAGTGAACCTTGCATAAAATCTGCTTGCTGCAAATGAACCATACAACATGTTCCTTGCTAAGACCAAATATGCATGTATATATATACCCTTGTGTAGTGTAGGGCTTGCTGAGTACCTTATGTACTCACGTGTTTGTAATTGTTGGTTTAGTGGGAAAGACTTCGTAGAAGACGACGACTATTGGGTTTTCGGTTCTGCTTCTCAAGTTTGCTTGTGGCTTTGGGCTAAAGTCTTCCGCTATCTGCTTCACCATTAGTGGGTCGGACATACTTGGATAGTTATAAATCCTTGTCATACCGCCACTAAAGGTCTTATATCAGGTATCTTACTTATTTACTTATTCGAAGTATGCTTTTGATATTATTCTGTTAAGTTGTGTGCGTATCAGCTACTGATCCAGGGACTGATACATGATGCACAATAGATTCCAGAAATGGGGTCTGACAGCCGTCGTTTCAGGAGGAAGACGAAGAGCTTAGACGAACCGTAGTTAGTGTTGTTGGCTGCGGGTGTTGAGCTTATCTTGTCCGCTCACCGTTGGTTGTTGCCTTGCTTCTCCATCTGTCGGGTCGTTTGAGGAAACAAGCTGACCTCAGTGTTTGTCAAGAGAGATTAGTACGGTTGAATACATGAATTATGACATTTGGTTAAAGTTTTTACAACCACAGGACAGGAGACATGCTTGGTTACGTGAATATACGTATAATATGGTGTAAATTTCTTTGTTATCAGAGCAGATTGCAGTATACTCGGCCATACCTCAAATTTTTTCCGTCCTCTGCCACTGATGCCTAGGTACATAAAAGCAGAGATATAAATAGAAAACTTCAGAACTTCAGTTATTTCACCATGAAAATGGATCTTCATTTTAAACAAAAAAATAAAAAATAACAGACTTTATGATCAAATGCCCAGCAACAAATTCTGTTCACGTCCCTTCAAAAAATAACCATTGTTCTGTTCAGTTAAAAAAGGAAAAAGTCCATTTCACTCTCTTGTGCTATGGCTAGAGTCTGAATAACCCCTTGTGCTTTGATTGGTCTAGATAACCCCCACGATTAGGAAAACCAAAGCACTTTTAACCTTTGATACCCCCACTAATCCGGTTTGCTGACGTGGACAGTGGTTTAGGCGGTTTTCTGCTTCTAATCCTGACACGTAGGTGCGCTGACGTGGAAAGATGGAACCAAGTCCAAATAGCCCCTCCCTCATTTGTCCTGTACTGCCCTGTGCGGTCTCCTCAGTTTCCCTCGACCGCATCGTTTCATCTCCCGCTCCTCTCTCCAGACGCGGTGGCCGGTCTGCGAATGTGATAATCGCCGGGCGGAGGTGCTGATCGCTGACGACGATTGGATTAAGCTGTGTTCCCTAACTCTAGGACTAAAAAAAAAAAGGTTTTTGTTGGTACTTCGAAGGTTAGGATTGTTGCTTGTGGCTGTTCGGTTCAATCAGTTCTTGGGCTTTGGTAGATGGAGGATCGTCGCGGCTTTACTTACAGCCGGTAGGGGTCCATCAATTTTGGGTTCTGTTAACAGACATCGGTTGTCAATTTTGGTAGAAACTGCAGTTCGCATTGCCTTGTGCATTGATCTGTTCTTGCTGGTAGCGAGTTCATGCTCCAAATTTTGATTGTGGTACTAATAGGTTAATGCAATTGTGTTTTTTTTTCGTGGGCGGTAGGTAGGATTTTACAGTCTATCATTTTACATTTTAGGCTTAGGCTTTCAGATGCGAAATTGATGATTTTGTGTTCAATTTGGTCAGGTCAAGTGTCATGGATCCACTTGAAACACTAAGTGTCAAGTTTCACTTAGGAGGGAAATTTGACTACGATGGCCATTCTTTGCAATATGTTGGTGGCTCAGTTGCAATGTCAGTCATTGATAGGGACAAGGTCTCACTTCCAGAACTGAAAGGGCACTTGGCTGACCATGTGGCTCTGTCCGAGGAAGACAATGTTGATTTTTATTGGTTATTTCCTGGCCATGATTTAGATAGTGGGTTGAGAAGGCTTGGAGATGACAAGACATGCTTGTACATGGCAGAGTGCATTACAGAAGGAGGAGTTGCTGAAGTATATGTAGAGATATTTAAGATTATTGATAATTCAGATGTTGTTTGGTCTTCAGGGGATCCGGACTAAGGTTTTTGTCAGGATACAACAAAACAGAAGCAAATCACAAAACTGGCCGGGCAGGGTTTGCCCTAATATCTTGAAGAAGCTCAACAAATATATAGATCAAGCACAACATTGTTCTGCCATATGGAATGGTAAAGATGGGTTTGAGGTGGAAGACAAAAGACAAAAGGTACAGAGTGGACTTGGAGGCCCATCCTTGTTCTTGCAGGTACTGGCAGTTAGCTGGCATCCCTTGTGCTCATGCTATTACAGCTATTTTTGTCAGTTCCAAGTCTCCTGAGGACTACATAGTTAACTACTATTCCATTGAAGCCCACAACAGAATATATGACCACTGCATGATGCCCATGGAAGGAATGGACCAGTGGCCTCCCACTGATCATCCTAAGCCACAACCTCCAGGTTATGTCAGGATGCCAGGCAGACCAAGAAAGGAGAGAAGAAGGGAGCCAGGTGAAGTCAAGAAGGGCAAAAAAACTTCTAGAGTGGGCTTGATATCCAAATGCAGAAGGTGTCGTCAACCTGGCCACAATAGTAGAACATGCTTAGCTAATCCAAAAGGAAACACCATGAGGAGGACTCTTGAGAGAGCAAGAGAGGTATATCTCAGAATCTTTCACCTTTGTACCACAATAACTCCAATTTCAGTTTCACGTCTGAAACTAATTGAAATATTTTTCAGGCTCTTGACACTACCATACCAAAGAAGAGGGGAATGACTCAAAGCACTAGCCATGTCCAGCAAGACTCAAGGCCACATAAGAGGACAAGAAAGAGTGCAGCTGATCCAGTTGACATGCCTAGCAGCAGTGTAACTACTCCTGTCAAGAACAAGAAGACTGCTACTACAAAGACAAGGTCATCCCCAAGACTAAAAGGTGCCGCTAAGAAGCAGAAGGCAGCCACTGGAAAGAAGAAATTGATGTAATCAGTTTTTTACATCAGTTTGGATTATTTTGCTCAGGTTATTGCTACTATCAATTGTCTTTTCTTAGGTTCAGACCTGGGTTTATTTTAGTACCGAGTTGCTACTGTCAGTTATGTTGAGTTCTGAACTGGTGTCGTGTGGTATTGTTTGCGTCAGTTATGTCCAGTTTATGAATTACGCTTCGTCAGTTCAGTTCATGCCTCACTAAGATCGAGTTCATGCTTCAGTTTCTATTACATTGCGATAATCAGTTAGTTGTACCCAAGTGAGATCATTGCTAGAGTCTGCAGGTTTCATGCTTCAGACTGTTCGTGCTTCATACTGATCATTGCAAGAGAAACAGAGAAGAGGGAGATGACAGGTGCAGGATAGATGAGGGAGGGGGTTAAGTGAGCTATGTTCCATCTTTCCACGTCACCGCACCTACGTGTCAGGATTAGAAGCAGAACCGCCTAAACCACTGTCCATGTCAGCTAAACCGGATTAGTGGGGGTATCAAAGGTTAAAAGTGCTATGGTTTTCCTAATCGTGGGGGTTATCTAGACCAAATCAAAGCACAGGGGGTTATTCAGACTCTAGCCATAGCACAAGGGAGTAAAATGGACTTTTTCTGTTAAAAAAATCATGGCACAGTCACCTATGTTGGGTCTACTTGACATATTCACATTTTAAAGAATTACCTTTCCAGACTCAGAGATCGACACATTAGGAGTTTAGCAAACTGAGACAAGGCCATCTGCAGGTTCCAGCTGAACTACAAAATATGGCATATATAAAAAAAAACCCTAGAAAAGGTATAGAGTTCAATTCCACTTGACTTTCCATTTCAGCTCAAACATTAAAAGAAGAACAACAATAAGTGCAGTGAGTTTCTTAAGTAGCAGAATATTTACAGCATCAGTTTATTTACATCATTCAGGATCCATTCAAAGAAAAGTTCTGATAGCATCATTTTTAATTAAGTTTAACATTTGCTGGTAAAGACTGTGGACGATTATGCTTGAAGCCAATTTCAGGCACATGGGTCAGATTCGGTTGACAACGCCCACATCCGCTTCACACGTAACAGTATATCCCAGCTTCATATCCAGGCCCTCCATTTGGAAGAGTCATTCTGGAAAACAGATAAATATTTTTTTGTCAATATGAATTATAGGACATGTCCCCGCCGTTTTTTCACTGGTGACAGCATTTTTTAGCAGAAAAGGGAGTATTACGACCAGCAATTTCTTATCACATTGCAACAAAACAAGACACTTCGAGCAGAGGTTTCATATGCCACTAGACAACTACCAACAATTGTACCATCTTGAATATGAATGTTGAGAAGAAGATTAGAAATAAAAATGTTCGATAGATAGAAACAACCACACTGTTTGATTCCATCTTGAACTTGAATGCAAATTGGTACAGAGCCTGGGGCATTTAGATCAAAGCTAAAAAATAAATGATTTTGAGGAAGATTTCCATGCAGTAGCACAGATTTAAAATTCAGAGATAACCTTCCAGCATTGTTGCCATAAAAGGTCCAAGATTTATCATTATTTTATTAGTCCACTATGTTCGAAACTAGACTATGGCGCTGAGAATAGCTGTAAAACCTTATCTTCAATATGCCAAAAAAATATATATTTGATTGCTAGTTTTTTTTAGGGTCTATTTGATGCTAGGTTTCTCAAGCAATTTCACATGTATAACCATCTCTTCTAGATGCATTGGTGAAAACTTTTCAAATCTTCTATACATGATATCCATCACCGAAAGAACACCCCTGTGTTCACTTGTGCCTTAACTGAACCTGCATGAAACTTTGAACTGAACGGAAGGTGTAAGCAAGTAGCTACAATGAAACTAGTGTCAATGGAACCCTGATAAATAGAAATGCTAGCAGGCATCAAAGAAAGAATAAATGGCTATAGTCAACATGTGAGAAAACTAGTTTCACATGGCATTAGCATGTTTCTTGGATAATAGTTAGAAGTTGCCTACAAAGGATACAACAACAAAAAATAAAAATAAAAAAGGACAGCAGTACATCACATACTTTTGAGGACGCATCTGCAGATACAACTACTAAATAAACCAACTGAATAGCTCCTTTGGTTCATTAGCTTAATAAAACCTTCGGCTCATTTGCTTAATTTTCTTTTCTTGGTCATTAGCTCCTTTATAAGAGCAGGGCAGCTTTTAGTCAGATGCTCAAAGCCATCGGTTCCATGACCTCTTCCAGCGCGTGGGGAGATTTGATGAACTCAATGCAAGCCTTCTTCAGTCCTTTGCAATTGTGCTGTTCAGCCAACACCAATGTGGTTGCAGCGGTGCTCACTTCTAGGAACCTGCACAGCTTGTCCTCGCAAATCAGCTTGAGTCTCTGCATACCATATCTGTCCGCCGCTTCCAGCAGATGCTGAGCCATCACTGTCTCTTCTTGCCTCTCCGCCTCTGGAAGTGAATCAGTGTATATGAAATTTAGCAAGGTCTGGAACACCTGAGGCAACATATCATCAATCCGTATGCAAACCGCCGTGCCGCTTTCCTTCATCCCGCCTAAGAGCTCTGCCTTGAAGACCGGCGACCGGGCGGAGAGAAGGAACCTATGTGCCCTGAATGTTTGACCGGCAACTTGGAACGTGACGTCCGCACCTTCTTTGGTTGCTAAGAGATTTCCAAGATGCTCATTCAGATCAGACCGCGGCACCAAAACGGACGGGGTTGGGCAATCCTGTCCTCCCTGCGGAGCTTCTTGAGAATTTCGATATCGCACCTGATCTTGAAGCAGTCGTCCAAGAGATACTTCGACTTCTCCAGGAAGTTCCTGTCAATAAATTTATCAATGCAGGGCCCATTGCTACAGACGGAAAACTGAGCTAGGCATGCCTTTGTTATGCAAGACGGCACCGGCTGACCCGCCTGATCAAGCAAACTGAACTTGGCTTTCGCCTTCAAAGGTTCCGCCACACTCTCGTAGAGGGTAAGGCCAACGGATATGAACTCAGCGCACGCATGTGTAGAGCCATTGGGGTAATACCAGATAAGGCTACTCCCAATGGGAGTTTCATTTTCAATAAATATGGTGCCATGTCAACAATTTTGGTGATGTGAAAGGAATTGATGATGAGAGAGATGAGAAGAGTTTCATCTAGATGAAACCATATATGCACTATTTCCAACACCATTTGTCTCTTGCATGTATTTCTTGGAAACAATAAAAATGAAACAATGCATTGTATGAGGTGTTTCATTCATTAAATAATTGATATGTTGCTTATGTGACACCTTTGGAAACAACAAAATGAAAGTTTGCATTGGGAGTAGCCTAAGCCAGCGACAATCTCCGACTCTGAAAGGGCGAGACGAGATGGATTTACCGTTGGGGTGTAACAACGGAGGCGGAAG
>JAAXCT010003891.1:0-21978 GCA_012490785.1 Eragrostis nindensis
ATTGGAACAGCTAAAAGGCTTATTTCTTTGTCCTCGGATTTACTAGGGCCCTCGCATACAAAGAAACCTGAAAGACCACAGGACCATACAACAGAACTGCACGCACAGGACCAGTCAGTGTTAAATATGGATCCTGCATGCAACACCATTAAAGAAATAGTAAGTAAACTGAAGTGAACGGAGAGGTAAACATTGAGAAGAATAATCAATACAAACATTACAAAACCCTTAGAACAAAAGAAATTATTTCTTGCATGCATAACATCCAAAGGTTTTAAATGTATTCATTTAAAATATTTGCTAACCAATGCTTTGCGAAACAATCAATTATAACAAAGGAAAAATGGTTCTATGACATCGAAAGATCACCGTGTACCATCAAACTGACTTGGTACACTTTAATACCATCGAAAGATTGCACCGGTTAGAAATTTACCATTTTGTTAAAAATGCGTTTTCAATGAAATTTGCCTGTTTTTGCCCTACGCTGTTTCCTACGCTGTTCCATTAGAATCAGAAACAGCCTCCATCATTCCCTCTCTCTCAACACACACACACACACACATAAGTTGAGATCTGAGACTCAATGACATTCGATTCCATATTGCCACCGCAGCCGTGTAACGGTTCCACTCATCCAGCGGCCTCCTCCAACAAGCGGTGGCAGAGCAGCTCACCCCCAGTGCACCCCAACACCATGGCATATATGGTTGACACTGTCTTATTGGCTGGAACATGCCCAGTCCGAAGCAAGGAACAAAAGCATTGATGTGGAGGAAGGAGGAGCAACAACTTGCGTTCTATACTGTTTGGATTGGGTGAACTGCGGGCTTACCGCAGTTTGCAAGCTAGCATGCATGCCAGCTTGGAGCAGCAACCGTGGAAATTGGAGCATGGTGTGATAATTGCAAGAGCTGTAATGCAGCGGAAGGAGCAGAAGAGAGAACTTTGGAGGTTTGGCCTACTTAAATGGATGAAGAACCAGGTAGGCAGATGAGTCATTAGAACGCCCATAAGGGTAAAGAACAAATCTCACCTCCAACAAAGAAAATTCAAACAATGACAACTGTAACAGAATTGGACAGAATGGTAAATTTGTAAAGGGGGAATCTTTCAATGCAATTAAAGTGTACCGAGTCGATGCAACGGTAAATTTCTAAATGGCGATCTTTCTATGTCACGGGACCAATTTTGCAACAACAAAACATTAACCCTAACAGATTTGAGGAAGTAGAACACAAAATGGCCCTACCAATGCATTTTAGGGGCAGATGTGAAGAGCCTGGAGCTCGTGAGGGCTCTATTGATGTCAGGTACAAATTGCAGGCAATCTACCATTATGCTCATGTAGCTGAAAACAGGCGTGCCACCCTCTATATTTGGTAGTACTGGTTGACGTTTTGAAATAGTTACTAGTTGGGCCCGATACGTGTGCAGTTTGAATAAGAAATCAATATAATCTGACTTGTGCTGTGCTATGGGACGGTTAGTTTCTCATAGGCATGTACACATGATAAAAACCATGTAAAGACATAGGTTTGAACTGTCTACATGAACCAATACAAGTAATAGGGCTGGCAATTTACATGCAGTAGTCATGGCAACTTCTACAGAGAAATATAAGAAGATCGTTGTGCCTACAGTCACTTTTAAAGCTAATTAAAGGTGGTCACTATTTCAAATGGAGCCGACGTACAGTATAGAAACTAATGATACAGAATGGTAACAAAAATACCTGTGACATAGGGCGCATGAAAAAATATTTCGGAAATCAAGATTGATGCACCATGGAACCACAAAAGGAGTAAAGAAGTAATGAGGTCAAGAAAACAACAAACCTTTTCAGTGAGGATTTGGCAGTTATCCCTGTCGCGGTCGAAGATAACATTGCGATTTTGATCTAGTGAGTCGCGTAAAGCAATCTTTCCAAACACATTGATTGGCCAGTGTAAATCTGGACTTAGTTCTGCAACTTTCACTGAAAATACCTGTAGAGTCCCACACCTTCTACCACCATCTGGCGCACGCTCATGTGTAAAACGCTTGCAAGGGATCGCAGCTGGAGATGAGGATATTTCAAATGAGTACTCAAGTCCAACAATACACAATAGAAGCGGATAAGCAGTTCAGTAACAATTGATATCTCAAAACTATTGTTCGTCATTGGTTTGAGCCAGTTCTGATCCGCTCACATATAGCAGATGGATATTATGTACTACGGAACAAATCGAGTAAGTAATTTTATGTGAAATGGAGAAAACGCTTATTAACAAGACTCACTCATGTCATCGAAGGAGCCGTAGATCCATTCATAGCCTTGTTTCCACCTCTGTTCAAACAACTTAGCTTCGTAGGCATAGTAGTCCGTCAGCATCTCTGGGTCCGGATCAACCTCTTGCTCCTCTTTCTTCCTGCGCCACTCCTCATACTCTGCCAACCGCCGCTTCCTCTCTTCAACCGCGGGATCAACTTTGCTTGATTCGCATTTCCCTATGCTCTAGCTTGCCAGTTTTGTATTCCAGGTTCCTCGCCACTTCACCTCCGGCTTCCCCTATGTGGTCTCTCTTTTTTGCCCCCTCCCTCTCAGCAACAATTCCTCCACCTCCATTTGAACGCTGTCAGAATCATGAGCTCCCCCGTCCGTCCTCTGCCAATCCGCATCGGGATCCGTCTCCGCCTCATGGCATTCACCTTCCCCTTTATTATTCTCCTCCTCTCTACGGGCCTTTGCCACGCCGCTTGCCACTCTTCAAACCCCACCGCATAGGGATCTTTCTTCCCCGCTTGGCCTTCCTCTTGCACTTTGTGGTCACTCTTCTTCACTGCCACCGTCTTCCAAACTCCACCTCCATCTTCTCGCCGTCCTCTTTCCCTCCAATCTCCTCTGCAACTCCGCAACTCCATCGGGGTCTATCTTCCTCCTCTTCGCCGCTTCGTCTTCCAGTTCCCCTTTGTTGTCGCTATTCTACCCACTGCCATCTCCTCCTCACACACGGAATCCAACTCCATCTCCCTCCCGGGGCACAGATGACGCCCGCCTGCTCGCCGTTGGAAAACCTAGATCTATTTTTCGCCCTTCGTTTTTTATTCGTTTTAAAGATATTTCTCGCCCTGGAGTCTTTTGCTATTTTCAATTCGGTTTTTCGTTGGACTTCGTCCAAATAGTCTCGAAATGATTGGGCTTATCTAAATAGTCACGAGATCGTTGCCGCACCGTTAGAATACAATCACCTAATGGAGGGTATATAAAAACCTTCCTGACATGTAAATGGGTTTTTGCAATTTTCTTTTAAAAAAGCTCTACCAAAATGACCTTAAATGTTTGGCAGAGCAGCTTCTCTTTATTTTTAAGAATAAATATGTACTAAAGAGGACAACACGGTGAGGAAAAAAAGCCAGTAAGCTACCATTTTGTGACTACCTGCTTCACTTTTTTGTTGCAACTTCATTTATTTAAAAAAGAATCACCTAAAGGAAAAAAGTGAAGCAGGTAGTCATTTGGTTGAGAATCACATGAAGTTATTGGAAAAGCTATTAGGAAAGCCCTATCGAAGAGGGCCTTAGTTATTATTGTCACACATATTTATCCAAAGTGGGCTAATTCTACGGTACCTTTGAATAATTGTGGACTGTCTATTTTTACTAGATCAGTGACTTCTCATAAGATAATTGTTCACCATTTGATTTTTATTATTTCTTTGGAAAGTTAGGTTTTATTTCAAAATAGTTCGTATTTCTGATGAATTTTTTTAGGAGAATGGACTTAGATCTCGTCCGCATGTCGTGACATGAGTAAAACTAGTACCGTGATCCGCGCATTTGCGCGGCTGTCATAACGATAATAGTATACAATTTATAAACTTGTATTTAGATATTTCATAATATTTTGTATTAAACTTGTATATAGGCTCTCCCACGGTCGCATCCCTCACATCCTTGGTTGGTTATAATATCGGCTCTTGTCCGGTCCGTGTTGCTCGACTGGTCCTTGTGCATGCTCTTTATCCGTCCCCCCTTCTCATCGTCCTTCTCGTGCAATGGCTATTACCTTCACACGCAAGTTTCCTCAGCCTCCCTCGCCTTCTTACTACCAAGCTGGTCATCTTATTGTTCAGATTCCTTACTAGACGCCCTCTCGTTTAAAGCTCTCCTCAACTTCCTTGCTTGCTTCTAGTTTGTATTTCTGCTCGCCCTCTCATCCTTACTTTCGACTATGGGCTGCCACCGCCACACACTACCTTTCTCACACCCTCGCTTGCTTGTCACGTGATTGACTGGTCCTCCTGTTTGCCTTCTCCTTTTGCCAGTCTCTCCAGAAACTTCAGTCCAATCGTCCTCGCATCCAAGGAGGATGAGCACAGTTCCAGGCAGGACTCCTGTGACAGCTCGGACTCCTGTGACAGCTTGGACTCCTACCGCTATGACGACCTTACGGAGGCGCCTACCCTGTCCAGCAAGGAACTCAAACGGGCTAGGGTATTTTCTATTCCTCCATCTCAATTTCTAGTTAAGTTTTGGCTTATCGCTTCGCGCCTTTTTTCAAACTAGTTTTCGCGCCATTTCTCGGTTGTTTGAATCATAGAAACATAGCTGCCTCTAATTTTTGCACTTGTGGTTCTACAGATTTTTTAGACTTTTTGGTTGGGGTGTTCTAACATCATTTTGATTCTTCTTTCAATTATGTTTAGTGCTAGTGTTACATTGCTTGTTCAAATCCTCGTATAAAATCCCTATACAGAGATTGGGGAAAATGATTGTATCCTTGAAGTTTAGGCCCAAATTTCATTATTAAATGATGAGATTTCCCCAAAACAGATGAGGAAACCAATTATAAGCGTGACCCAACAATGTGGCACGGGTACTCACAGAAGCAGTATGATTTTTCCTTTCTTGCTGCGGCCAAATATGGACAATTTTTTTTATTATCTTGTGTGACGTGTGAGTGTTTTGTACCAATGCATTTGAAAATCAGTGTTAGTTGGGCCGTGTTCCCTGTAGGATTTACCGCGGTTTGACTGTTTGGTGCAGGAGCAAGCTTTGAAGATCCTGGCATCCGAGTCCCCTGAAGAAGCTATGAGAATTTTCACTCAGGTACTCTACTATATATTGCACGTCATTTGAAGATTCAAGTCCTCATGAACAAGGTCGGATATATCTGCATCTGTTTGTTGCAGGTTTCTGAAGTCAAAGTTGATTATCAGCTGAAGAAGAAGGTCGAGACCGACGCGACGAAGCCGCCTCCAAAAGCTACCGATGGGAAGAAGCCCGGCGCCACCGTGCAGCCCCCACCGAAGAACTGAGGCTTAAGACCTCTGCACCAAGCAGCGAGAAGACGTGCCAGCGGCGTGCATGCCTGTCGTCCATCAGCGGCTCGGCGCTTGGGATCAATAAATTTGTGTTTTTTCGTCGGAAACGAATTAAGAGAATCCTCTTAGATGGTCATTGCATATATGCATATGAACTTGCAATATTAGCAGCACCATTTCGTTTGTTTTGATTCCTGGCAGTGTCGAACGCATTGCGTTTTAGCGTTTCTCCTTTTGGTCGCTCGATCATGTCTCTCGCCATCGCGTGAGACGCCGTTCGAGCGTTTCCTGTTTTTGCGCTGTGTGTGAGTACATTAGATGCAGCGTCATTCATGCTCGCGTCGCGTCGTCTCTAGCTATGTTGGCACGCAGCGTTGACGACGCAGTGTTAGAGCGGCATCCACGTACGTCCGCGCCTTGCGCGTGTTTCAGCTTTGGCACCTTGTGCGTGCTCCGCGCACTGCTGCTGCTGCAATGGCGTCTCGGGCTTGGGTGCTAAACGGCATGCTTGCGTTGCCGGTTCCGCGGCGAACGGTGTGTGACATGTGTGCAGGCAGGTGTACTGCCTGCAAAGAGAGTGATGTTTGGTTTACGTGTTTGGGAGGGACGGCAATCAAAAACAAGCGTGTGTGATGTTGGACAGTTGTACGCCAGAGCAACACCAATGTCAATGGGCTGTATATGAACGGGACCATTAACGAGAGAGATGTGTAGCCAGTGGTTTATTGTGGGTGCCAAGGTGCAGGCAAACTCCGCGCACTGCTGTTTCAGCTTTGCTTGTGTATGAACTGTGTATGACAGACGTATTTCGCCAAAAAAGGAGAGAAAAAAAAAGAGAAGACGACATATGTGCAGGCTGGTGTACTACCTGCAAGAGAGAGTGATACGTTTTGTGAGGGCATGCGAGCAAATGCAAATGTGTGTGATGTTAGTACAGTTCTACGAATGAGGAATACCAAGATCATGCCAAGAAATGTTCGTTTGTTGCAGCATCCCCTTTTCCCCTTCCCCGACAACCAGAGGAGGCGAAAAGCGGGCGTTTTCCTCCGGCGGCGGCGCTGCTCGATCCCTCGCCCTCCGGTGGCCCGCGTGGCTCCGGAGGACTGGGATCGTTGGTGTCGCCGTCGGGTGGCTTTCTTCCCTCCCTTTTCCACCCTCCCTCTCTCCCTAGGGTTAGTTAGATTAGGGTTAGGGTAGTTTGGCCGGAGCCGGCATTTTGGTGACGGTCCCTTCCCCTCGAGTGCTTGGCGGTGGAAGAAGATGACGGGGACGAGGTGGATCTGCTTCGGCATGGTCTTCTTCTTCGGCTCCGTTGGTTTCCCCTTCTTCTCCGGCGTGGCTTGCTCGAGGGTGCCTCCTCTTCGTGCTCTAGCGAGGGGGATGGCTTCCTTTCCAGCTGACGTCGACGAGGCGTTGGCGTCGACGGCGGCGCGGGATTTTGTGGCTCAGGTTCGTCCTCGCCTCATCGATGCGGTGCTCCGGTGTCGGTGGTGGATCTGTGGCCTCTTGTACAGGAGCCTCTTGATGGTGTCTCTCTTCGGTCGGCGGTGGCGGACGACGGCGATGGCCTTCTCGTCGGGTTCAAGCCCCTCCTCTCCCCTTTGCTCGCCAGCGGCCCAAGCTCGTTCGGCTTTTGCTCATGCGGTTCAAGGAAGGTTGAGCTGCTGTCTCCTCTGGCTTCTCTTTCAAGGAGTGCTCGCGAGGAAAGTTGAGGGAGGGGTCCGGCGGTCTCCGGCGTACGGCGGCGGCGGCGGATCTGAGCTCCATCCAAGTCTGGTTAGGGTTAGGGATAAAGCTGTAATTTGTAAGGCTTCCAGGGTCTTTTCTGTAAAATGCCTTGGATAATCAATATATCCCTTTCCTTCGCAAAAAGAAAAAAAAAAGAAATTTTCGTTTGTTGTGGGTGCCAAAGCCGCAGGCCAAGCCCAATCCAAAACAGTAGGTTTTACAGCTCGTGCTTCGCGCACACAGAGTCTTTGCTGGCTAATTAGATATTAATGAGGACTTCACACGAGAGGCTAATTTAGGCCGTTCATGGAAGATATCTATGGTGTAGATTTGTTCATCATGATATGCATATAGCGCACATCAACTTTTACCGTACATATTTTCGATGAACAGCGAGAAAATCCACTCTTTTTGTTCCTAGCTAGAACGAGAAATTTTTTTTTTGAATGAACACTAGAACGAGAACTTGAAGAGCATGTCGTGCTGGTAACCTGCCCGGGCCTCAGCGTCTACGACGGGAACCAGGGGTGGCTCACGGCGTCGGGGTACCCCTGCGTCTCCAGGCAGAACGCGCTGTGCGGGCCGTACACCTTGCCGTCCTTTCCCATGGTGTTGTTCAGCCAGTTGGCTTGTACATGTGCACGGCCGGCTGGTTCGCCCACAGCTCCATCGCGCACCTCGATGTGCCATCCTGGGCCGCCGCTAAGGGACGCATGCGTGCCCTCGCCGCCGTCAACGACGTACGCCTCGTCATACCTGGGCACGCGTCCGCCAGCAACCTGCCGGATGTGCGCGTCGATGGACGCCGGCATTCGGAAGTCGAGCCGCGGTGCCGGGTAGAAGTGTAAATAGGTGATCTAGAGTAACTATCGATCTTTTTTTTCAACCAAATAAATTAGTTTTTCAAAATAAAATCTTATTTTTTAAAATTAGTTTATTTGATTGAACTAATAAATTGGATCGGAGCGATCCTAAGGGTTATCGATTTTCACCCCCACGTGCCGGCCACGGGCACGATGCGGCCAGAGGAGGGAAGGCGCTCCTCGTCGACCACGACATGTCACGACGCCAAGAACCGAGCGCGTGGCCCAGGACGTCGTCGCTGCCCTGCCCGCCCAGGTTCGAGTTCGTGTGCTGCAGGAGGTTCACCGGCGTCGCCTTGTCCAGCGCCGTCGCGTTCATGTGCACGCCCAGCACGTACGGGCTCGACAGCCGGTACGTCACGTATGCGTCCAGGTCTCCCGGGAATCCTGACCACAGTTTATTGTCACGGCTATGATCGTTTAGACTGTAATTACTGAAAAAATCAAAATGAATTGGACGTTTCCATTTGCCGCTCCTGCAGGTTTTGGAATGAAACGTGTGCATTTGTGCGCGTACCTTCCTCTACATCGACGCTGCAGGTGATGTACGGGGAGTTGCCGCCACTCTGCGACCACCTAAATGAGCGTCAGACTGATGAGCGTACAATTCATAGGCATCAGCCACGCAGTTCTTTCATTTCCAGCAGAATAATGCTGCCTGAATAATTCTGAAGCGAGTATCCATACTGTGAATTGTATTGTTGCCGTCGTTAAGGTAGAGCCGTAGAGGTGATACACTTTGCCATCAAGGACGAACCAGGCACGGGCTATCCTTTGTGCTACGCGCGCAACCAGAGGCCCGAAGTAAGCGGTATCATTCTGCTCGGCACGAGCAATTGCCAATTTGCAATTGTTTGAAAAAAAGTATCACAAAACTATATATTTAAAGAATTCTATCGCAAAACTACATATTCAAACAAATTCTATCAAAACTGAGAATAACTTAATAAGTATGTTATAAATAACTAGTAAGAATTAGTGTATCCATGTATCACATAAAAATAAATTTAAATAATTATGTCACATACCTATAAATTTTGTAAGGTGTAAAAAAAAACTTTACATTTAATACGCCAATGTATTGGAAACAATGGGTTTCAGCTTGTAAATTGTAGTTTTGTCAGTGGGGGAACCAACGATTAGCAGTTGGATATTCCCAAGTGAAAAAGGGTTATCCTGAAATAGTTGATAATAGGATAACTCAAAGCGCAACTTTTTTTTGATACTTGATAGTACTCATATATTGATCCAGTGAAACGGAGCACAGAGGAGAGGGATACAATCCCTTTGATTACATATGACCCCTAAGAGGGTGATGATGATCATAAGAAGCAGTGGACAAGCTACAAAACAAGTAAATAATGGCTACGGAAGAACTACCGAAGGGGTCTCGCTGCAATAGCGTAGGTGATCGAGGGCCGTGCTGCCGGCATGATGATGAATTGTCAGTGAAATTTGATATGTATGAAATTCACCAGGACGCAGATGAAAGGCAAAGCTGGCTCCTCTGAGTGGCAGTACATTCGGAGGCAGACATGCTGGATCCGAGTCGCTGGATCGAAGCATCCGTGGCGGTCTGGATCGAAGCATCCATAGCAGTCGTTGTCCTGTAGGACTCGAGCACGGTATGTCATCGAGGACATGAGGAAACAGGTACCATCAAAAGGTGCATGTCTTGTGGACTCCGCATTCCTGCAAAAATTAAGCATGGAGCACCACACTTCCTGGAGACACGTAGCAGCCATCGTGTCGGCTAGTGGCCGTGCATGGCTGACACGTGCTTGTCAGAAACAAGCAGCTCTCGGCGATGGTGCCGTTGCCGATGACTTCGTCGTGTGAGGACAGGGTGCTGGGAAGAAGCCCTGCTATGGATGTTGTCACCAGCCGAGTAGTTGAAGTTGATTTCTCGGCGACGCCGTGTAGTGGATCAGTGTCTTCGACTCCGGAGATGAGCGGCTGTAAGGATCATGTGACCGAGAGAGGGTGGGAGGGAGGGGGGGGGGGTGAATCGGTGCACTCTAGAATCTTTTCCTTAACACAAACACCCAAACAACTCCTAACAAGTAGTTCTAATAGCAAACTAGAGCACACTAAGGAGAATCTTAACCTAAGATTCTAGTGAATATAGATGACAAGAAGCACGCCACACTAGCACTAAAACGGTCACTAGCTAGCACAAGATATAAAGCAGAAACAACTAGCTAGAACAAGTAAACTAGAGACAAGCCAACCAAGGATACTAGGCACACTAAGTAGAGTCTTTAGAGTTACAAGTTAGACTTACAACAAGTAAACATACGAGCAAGGCAAACAAGGAAACCTAGTGAAACTAGTAGGTGAACACATAAGCAATCATATATAGTGCGATAAGTAAATGCAAGTAGTAAAGGAGAAGGGATAGAGAATGCTCATGATGTTTTCCCGTGGTCTCGGAAGGATGGCGCCTTCTCCTACTCTACGTTGGGTCACTCCCGTCGGAGTCTCGGTCCGTCCCTCCGCTCGATGGCGATCCCTCCTAGAGCACACTTCACCCTTCGAGTGAAGTTGCGGGCACGTCCCGCTAGGCTCTCTCCCGGGTACTCTTCCGGAGGTAAGGCTCCGCATTTGATGCGTGCCAAAGGCGCTCCACTAGTGATGCTTCTTTCGCACGAGAAGCTCCAAAACCGTGTACAAACTTGTGCCGGCTTCCACAATCTCCTTAGACAACTCAACACCGACGCCTAACCGGTCTAGGCCTTGCCATAGACCAAGAGTAACAGCTCTAGATGACTCTCTCAAGCTCACACTAGCCTAGAAATCAAAGGATGCAACTTGTTACTCTCTCAAGCACTAGATCACTCCAAATCCTTCTCAAGTGCTTCACACTTTTTCCTCTTGGCTTCTTGGCAGCACCTCCCCTCTTTCTTGGGTCCAAGAGCAGCTCAAAGGGGCGAGCAACCGACTATATATAGGCCACCAACCTCAAACTAGCCGTTACTCTCAAATTGCCTAGAAAACTAAGTCACCGTGGATCCGCGTATGATACGTTGACCCTGAGCACCGTATCATACGGTGACCATCCTATCACCTGCCAGAGCATCTCCAACTCTGGACTTCCTGCCTCTGGTATCACCGCATCATACGGTGACCCCCACCGTATCATACGGTGGCTTCAAGTCTTCAGTCTTCTAGGAACTCCTCCTTCTCTAGAAACCATACGGTGCCCACCGTATCATACGGTGACACCTTCACCGTATTATACGGTGACCTCTGTCTTCATCTGCTAGAACATCATCTTCTCTGGACTTTTCTTCAGTCTTCACCGCATCACATGGTGAGACCCACCGTATCATACTGTGACTTCATCTCTTCAGCTTCCAGCAAGTGCCAACTCTCTGGAAATCATACGGTGACCACCGTATCATGCGGTGACCACCTCACCGTATCATACGGTGACTATCTCATTTCTGCCAGATCAACATCTTCACTGGTCTTCTTCTCTTGCAGTCACTGTATCATACGGTGACTGGCACCGCATCATGCGGTAACTTAACTTCTGCTGAACTTGATCATTTCTCGATCCTTGCTTCCAACTTCTTCATTCTTGGTTCCTTCATTCCTCTTCAGCCACCCTAGCCCCTGAGAGACTCACCATGCATCCAATGATCTCTAAACTAGTGTGCTCTAAGAGAAACACCTCGAACCCTCTTGATAGTCCGATTTTTCCTATGGACTCAAGCTAACATCTAACCAAGCAACAACTCGCTTGGATCTAGTATGTCCTTAGCCTTGATCCATTTCTTTCCGCGACTCCGTCAAGTCCGTTCTTGTGTTGATGAGGCAACCAATCATCCTTGATATTTAGTTCATGGTGTGTTGGCATTCACCACAAACGGACGGAGCTTTCTTTGTATGTGACCTATAAGATCTCACAAATATGTTAGTCACATTCATGGTTCTCATCCAATCACCAAAACATTCATACCTTGGGGTTTCCTAACTCCAATGTGCATGAAGCTTATAGCGGCGAGGTCGGAGTTACCTGTGGAGACGGCGTGGGGGTGGATGTCGGCTCCTTGGTGGTGGCACAGCGGCGGTTGTGGCCGATGGTTTCCATCCGCGCCAGGATGGGGCGGGAGAAGAGCCGACAGGGCGAGCAAGCCAAGGCCACAACGGCACAGCACGGGGCCGTGGGCGGTGGGCAGGCCGAGGCCCTTCCGGATGCCCCGCGATGTATGCTGCCCTTGGCCGCGAAGCAGAGGCAGGCATGGCCGGAGAATGCCTCCAAGAGGCCGGATCCGGAGCTCTCATGGAAAAGCTTGAGGAGGCACCAGATCAACCCAGGTGGAGAGGACGAGCTCGGTGGAGGCATCCATCGTCGGCGTGGTGGAAAGGTCGGATCGGGGGCGCCGTCGTCGGATCCCGCGCCAGGAGGCACGGATCTGGCGTTGAAGACCGGGAGAGACCGAGGACATCGGCAGCGGAGGTGGGGAGCGGTGGTGCGACAAGGGATCCTATCACTACTCTATTCGGGCTCACCTCCATCCCAAGGACGACACCATAGGAGTCGCTGGCGAGGAGCTCAAGGCCCACGACCATGGCGACCAGGAGGAGAGACATGCAGCACATGGCCCAGGAAAGCAACTCAAGACGAACTAAGCAACTACAAAGAACCTAAGACGACGAGATGGGGGGCCTTCCCTTTCCTTCCACCCCCGGCGAGGACACCGAAGGGGAGGAGGGGAGGGGGGGTGCGGCTGGAACCCTAGGTCAGGAGGCGGGTGCGAGTGCGAAGCAAGAGGGGTCCAATGGTCTGTTCACTCAAAGCGCAACTTGTTTGGTGTATCTAACAAAGAACCAGGCTGTGGCTATTAACAGCTTGAACAATTTCTAACCTTTTAGTGCGAGCAGGTCTCTAAAATTAACTTCTTATCGGCAGGTAAATTGTTACAAATAATGGAGCCTAAATATAGATAAGTAGTAGTAGCAAACAATTTACTAGTTTCCAGATAATGAAGTACAACTAGGCAATCAAAAAAATAAATTACCACTACTTGATTCCAAATCATGAAACTATGAAGTACAGGTAGGAAAGTAGGAATGGGAAAACGCAAATCAATAATTTTGATGAATGATGGTAATTATTACAAAATGAATCAGCTATTAGCAGAGTAAGAGGGCATCACAAACGGAATAAAATAAGACTAACACTTTGTGATGCATTTCCATGATTTCCATTGTTCTGAACTAGTGTAACATCCCGCTCCCCGAGCCGGGCCTATGCACCTGACAGCTCCCTAGAATCTCAAGACTGCCCTCACAGACCAACACAAGTCTTCTCTACGCACTTTGTCCTCACTCGTGCACACTCGAGAAGAACTTCTCAGTTAGTCATCCATCCGAAAATTGCTCTAGGCCAAACATGATTAACCTCGGAGTTCTTTCGAGACGAGCTTCCAGAAAAGAAGTTGCACTTATTAGTATGAGTATTCTATCAATCCTAATAGCCTTGGGCCAGAATGTCACAACTAGGCAGTCAAGGAAGATAAGCAGAGACCAGCTGCGTCATCCATTGTCTGACACAAGCACACGAATGCACGCATATACAGCATGCTGCCTCCTTGAAAGATGAAGACACACAAGAAAACAAGCATTCAGAGGAAGATAAACTGATAACCAGAGGGGAGCTCTGGCCTCTGAACCAGGCACTAAAGGAAGATAGCCAGAAACCAGCTGCGGCATCCATTATTTCTCACACAAACAACAAAAAATGCACGCATACAGACAGAGAAAAAACGAGCATTCAGGAATGTTCTCGCTATCTTACAACATATTCAACGATGGTGCCTTTGCCGAGGACGACATGGGCCAAATTCCCTGCAAAAACTTTAAAGTTTGGAGGTAATCCTATGGACTGAAAAGGAAGATAGATCTCCCAAAAAACGAGTCGACTAGAGTAAGAACCAACCTGCTAGAGCCTCTCGAAGCCTCCTCTCTTCCTTACTGTAGCTCTTTCCCCAACCTGTAGATCTCAGCCTCTTCCTCCCCGATCTGATTGGCCCCCCTCCCCTATCTCTTCTCCGGGTGTGTCCGGTGTAGAGAGGGAGGGGGTCCCAGCCCTGTACAGCTAGCTATTAGATTGTTTGTAGTTCTTTCGTTCTCTGCTACAGTAGTAGTTGGAGCTTGGTCAGGTCGTCGTCTATCGCTTCTTCTCCAGAGTGCGATTTGTGGCGTCGGCGTTGGCTAGTTGTGCTTCTTGCTGTTCCTTGTGGGTGTTGCCGTGATGGCTTTTGTCCGCACTGGTTTCCTCCCCGTGGGTGTATCTCTCTTCTGTTTCTTCTCTATTGCTTCCTTGCAGGTGCCACGGAGGTGCCATTTTCGTTGATGTTTTTCAACAGTGGATTCTCTCCTCCATTGATGCTGCCTCTCTAGATTTGGGTTGATCACCCATGGCTGATCCCCTTATTCATCTGGGGTTGGGTTGATCAGTCCGGCCTGGTGAAGCTCCTTCTAGATCTCGGCCGGGCTTCCTTCTATCTCTTTGGTTGATGCGGGCATTGAGGCGACCTCCGGGAGGACCACCGGGTGTGTCAACCAGGCCACATTAACAGACATCTTCCCGTCCATGGCGCGGTTGTTGGCCGACTTCAATTGTCCCGTCTGTGGGCGGAGGCATCATCTTGGAGACCTCTGGGTGTTGAGACTTTCGGCGTTTGTTCTCCTTCGTGTCCAGGCAATGGCTGCTGGCGCTGATTCAATATCCTTCGACGTGGTTAGCATATTCCAAGAAGGACCTGGGTGTAATTTTTATTTTTTTATGTCCTTCGCATGGAACTTGACCTATTGTAGTTTTGTATATTTTGTAAGGGTCATTTGTATGCGCCTCATTGTACCTGCTGCAAGAGTAGGGGTGAAAGTGATGTGGATAATTATCCGATCCGATCCGGTCCGAATCCGATTTTTGAGAATTTGGGTGGTAACATTTAGATAATTAAAGAATCCGATCTTATCCGAATCCGATGCGTGCGGGATGCGGATTAGGATATAGGATTAGCAAAATCCGATGGATATATCCAAGATATCAAAGCGGATTATCCGAAGCTTAAATAGGATTATCCGATGGATAATGGAGAAAGTTCAGCCCCTTTGTGGGCGAGTTCCCTTCAAAAAAAAAAACCGAGTCGACAGAGAAGCTGCGCCTTACCGTTGGAGTCAGGGAGGACAACAGACATGATTATGGCACCAAAGTTGGTGACCTTGACTTGACGGAGAAATCGCCCCTCTTGAGCTTGTACACACTAACCGTCTTCCTTGCGTCTGCGCCAGTGGCCAACACCGAGGCTACCAGGCACAGCAGCGCAAGGAACAACATACCTCTCACCATTGTCGACCGGCAAGTTCGCTGATAGAAATGGAGAGGATCAGATGCCGCTCCCAAGTTAGATGTGCGTTTGTAAGGGTGTGTTTGGATGGTGGAGGTACAAGGAGGGGTGGGTTGGGGCTTGAGCACCTGTTTGGTTGGGGGCTGCGGGGGCGAGCCAGCCATCAAGCGAATATTCGCTCATATTCCGTGGCGGCTCCATCCCTTCAAAATGAGGGTATGGCGCGGCCCCGTCGCTCTCGCATGGTCCGGGCGGGCTCTCACGTCCCGTCGGGTGACCTTTCTCTCTCTCCCCAAGGGCTCACCTCCCTGCTATTTCCTCTCAGTCAGACTGACGTAACAGCTGACTGTAAACAACCCTGGACCATAAATTTAGAGAGTCGCGGCGCCTGCTGTAACGTCCCGCTCCTCGAGCCGGGCCTGCTTACACCTGGCAGCTCTCTAGAATCTCAAGACTTTCCTCACAGACCAACACAAGTCTTTTTCTTGCGCATTTGTCCTCACTTGTGCGCAACCCGGGAAGAACTTCCCGGTCGGTCACCCATCCTGAAATTGTTCCAGGCCAAGCACGCTTAACCTTAGAGTTCTTTCGAGATGAGGTTCCAGAAAGAAGTTGCAACTTGTGTAATATGAGTATTCTTATCAATCCTATTAAGCCCTGGGGCCAGGATGTCACACCTGCACCCGCTGCAACAACAACCGGTAAACGGACCGACATATTCCAAGTCGTGCCTCCCCTCCGCCAAATCTGTGGGGCGGCGTCCCGTCCGCCAAATCGCAGCAGTGACCACTCCCGACCGGTCGCTTCCCCGACGCGCTCGCTGGGGCCGCGACTCCAGGGAGGACTCTCCTCCTCCCGCTTCTCCGCCAGCAAGGCCCCGTCCTCCAGCCGCAGCGGCGTGGCCGGCCCGGGGGCGTGGCCGGTGCCGTTGGCGTCGGAGGCGGCGCCGCCGCCACGGGCGGCGGCGCGGGGCAAGCCGTGGATGAAGGAGGCGGCCATCAAGGAGGAGGGCCTCCTCATGGACGACGACGAGACGACGACGGGTACGGCTCTGGCGCTGGCGGCGGGCTACGGGCTCGGCTTCATCGGCGCCTTCTTCGCGCTTCTTCTTCTTCGCGCTCATCCTCTGGGGCGCCAGCTACAACCAGAGGCCCTCGTCACCATGCACGTGGTGCGCCGCCTGTCGATCGAGCTGCCCTCCCTGGAGCGTGGGTGGGGAGCGCGGGCATAGGCACGGTGCCGGTTTGGAGGACCAAATACGGGGTCACTGTTGCAACAAAATAGAATTTGGAGGATAGAATTTTTAGAGGAGGCAGAGAATATTCCTTTGGAGTGTGGAAAATAGGGGAGACGGCTGCGTTCAGTCTCATGCTGTATCAATCGAGTCAGGAAACCAAGAAAAAAAAAAGGACAACGAGATCGGGATTCTGGTCGTTCCCGAACGGCGTGCAGGTGGCCGTCAAGGTCCTCAACAGCACTCTGGACGGCGAGCTGAGGAGACCAGTTCATGGCGGAGGTCGGCACGGCGGAGCGCACCTACCACATCAACCTCGATGGTGCGCCTCTACGGCTTCTGCTTCGACGCAAACACCAAGCGTCGCTCGCGTACGAGTACCTCGAGAAGGGCTCGCTCGAGCAGCGGCGGCGGGGCGTGGCCGACGACGGCGCCCTCGGGCTCGCTCGACACGCTGTGCGGCGTGGTCGTCGGCACGGCGCGCGGGGGAGGTACCTGCACGAGGAGTGCCAGCACCGGATCATCCACTACGACATCAAGATGGGCAACGTGCTGCTCACCGCCGACTACGTACACACCCAAGGTGGCCGACTTGGGGCTCGCCAGGTCTGCAACCGGGACAACACCCACATGACGATGATCGGCGCGCGGGGCACGCCCGGGTACGCTCGCCGGCGAGCTGTGGCTGCCGCTGCCGGTGACGCACAAGTGCGACGTGTACGTACAGCTTCGGCATGCTCGTGTTCGAGATCCTCGGGAGGAGGCGCAACCTCGAGTCCCAGCACCCGGCCGTGCGCCAGGAGTGGTTCCGATCCCCAAGTGGGTGTGGCAGAAATTCGACCAGGGCCGGTTCGACGAGTGATGGCCGCATCGGGGATTCAGAGCATGCATGGACAGGACAGGGAGAGAAGGCCGAGAGGCAGAGGATGTGCAAGGTGGCGTTGTGGTGCATACAGTACCAGCCGGAGGCGAGGCCGTCCATGAGCAGCGTGGTCAGGATTGTTGGAAGGCGATGATCGAGGAGATCGCGCGGCCCTGTCAACCCGTACCTGGCGAGCCTCCACATAATAATTACCAGCTCGAGCAGTGGCGGCAGCACGGCCCGTCTCCAGCGATGATTCATCCAGAGAATTTCGTGGCACGAGGGGCTCCCTTGATAGTCATGCCAGATGAGATGTGTATGTACACAATATTTTCCGGCCATCCGGTGCGTATTTGTACATGGTAACTAGCATTTGCCTTGCATTGCAACGGGAGCTATAATTTCGCATAAAAACTAATGGATTAAGCATTCCCTACGTTGATATATATTTATAAACACGATATCTAAATCAATCAACAAGTAGAAAACAGGCTGGACAGATATCCTAAGATTCGATGAGCTCATCAGTTCAATTTTCTTTAATAAAAGGATGTAGTATGTGTGAATCTAATAAAATGAAGAGTAAATTTCATAAAACCTCATGCTTTATGGTCCTTGTCTCACAAAACCACATGAATTTTGCCTTGTGTCACTTAACCCCATGTTTTATGATATATTGTTTCACAAAACCCCGTCTCTTTCAAATTGGTCATGAGTATAGCATGTGAAACAATATATCCTTTTGCTTGCATGATGATGTGATGTACTCAATTTGATTAACGAAATATTTAAGTTGGATGCGCGACTATGTTATCTTCCAAAGTTAACTAGTGATTCATATTTTTCGATAGAGGATAGAGTTTTTTAAAGCTATTTGACCAGAATACCTGGGGTTGAGTGACATGAGCCAAAATACCGGAGGTTTTGTGAATTGAGGACCATGAAACCTGTGGTTTTATGAAATTTACTCTAAAATGAACATACGAGAACAGAAAATAAACAACGTCATCGTCAAGGAACAAGGACCTCATAGATTCATAAGGAAGACCACAGTACAATCAAATAACACTGTTATGCCGTGCTTTCATTGAATTCTCTGGCGTGCTTCCATTAAATTATGTATCACAAATAAAATGTTTAATCTATCATGCATCCAATTTCCTAGAAGCTTATTTGCAAATGAAAAAGTAATATTTGTAGTGCCAATAACTTTCTAGATGTTTCTAGTTTTGGTTAGATGGACGACGAGACGACGGACATTTGCAATAGAAAGAATTGACGCCGTCATCTCGTATATTTCTGTCAATTGCATTTCATTCATCGAACGAGTGGGAGCGTCCGCGTTGCTCGCTTCTGTATCAAACTTCTGTGCCTGCACAACCCTCCCCTCTTACCAAACTGGAGATCATTATTATGGTCCTCGACAATGAGACCTCGTAAGCCGAGCTCCTCGCGACGCCCTACCCGCCGCCGCCGCAGCTCAACAAACTCGCCCGGCTCTCTCGCATGGACCGCTCCGCTCGGCCCCCTCCGCGTCGCGGTTGCGCAGCTCCAACGGCTCCTTGCGCCGCGCCAAGCTGCCCCGCCGCGACGGCCTCCTGCGGCCTCGCGCCGTGCAGCTCTGCCCGTAGCCTCCTACGGCGTCGCGACGCAGCCTGCTGCGCCGCAGCTCCGCCCGCCGCGAGCGCCGCTGCTCTGCCCCGAGCCCACGACGCGGACGCGCTGCCTGGTCTGAAACTGAAAAATCCGATTGAAATTTGGAGCTGACGACTTTTTTTTAGACTAAATATGTAGTAGAGAATATCTCAATAGTACTCCTATCCTACGTAGGAGTACTAGAAAACTGTAATATTGCTTTACGATTTTCACTAAAAAAAGTTCACGTAAAAGAACCGCAACTCCGCAAGTCTTTACAGATTCAGTGGTTCGGCAACAACTAATTAGTGCCACAGAAAAAAGTGTGGCACGCTTACAACCATGCTTAACGGTTTAAAAAAATATATATTGGGTGCTAGAAATTCATAAGTATTTACGAAAATTTATTTGGAGTAAATCAAGACTTACAGGAAATGAAAATAATTCTCATGTTGCAGACATGACTAAGCTCCAAATTCAATGTTCAAAAAGGGTAGTATCGGATATTATTTATGCGCCCTGTACTTTATCTATATTTTTTCCTCGGATTCGGACAAATAAACTTTCGTAAGGTCTGTTTGATGAAGCACAAATAAATCAGAATGAGCATGAGGTATTGATCGTTGATGTACAAAATCAAGATAATTTTATTTCTTGTTTATGCCAAACTATCCCGCTAACTTTTAATGGACTCGGATCCAGACACAAATGGTTTCACATGATATTTTTAACTGTATAATTCGTTATAAACTTTCTCAAATCACATGATCTTTCCATTTTGGACGGATACCATTCATCCATATCCTATCCTTGCTAACTTTTGTTGGACTCAGATCCCGACGCAAATGGTTTCACATGATATTTTCTCCTTGTTGCTTATTCTGAATTTTAATTATTCAAATTGTTGTTGACAGGATATTTTTTTAACCTAGACCGTTAAATCATCATGAAATCTAATGTCTGATATTTATTTATTTTTTAAGATTAACAGATAATTTTGTGACCGTGACAGCTACATAGTGGCTCTTTATAACCTTCAAATATAAAGATGATAGAAAATTGAACTTGAGCTCAAAATCAACCTTTTTTTATATTTTTTAAGGAAACTGTACGGCAAACATTTTACAGTGACAGGTTTGGCATTGATCCATGTTTCGCGTTCGAAGATAATATTGCGATTTTGATCTTGCGAGTCGTGTAAAGCAATCGTTCCAATACAACATGGATGGCCACTGTAAATCTCCACTTAGTTCTGCAACTTTTTAGCCGAAAACATCTGTAGAGTCCCGCGCTTTCTACCAAAATCCGGCGCACCGCTCATATGTAAAACGCATGCAAGGGATCTCAGCTGGAGAAGAGGATATTCAAGTCCAATAATACACAACATATAAGCAGTTTTGCAGCAAAGTTAAAAATTATATCGATAGCTCAACACTGTTGTATTAATAATTGGTCAAGCCAGTTCCGATCCTATCACTGTATCACTACTAGCAGATGGAAATCATTTACTATCGAACCAAATCAACAAAAACTAACTGAGGAAGTAACTAAGGCCCTGTTCCACCTCTAGAGCTAATAGTTAGCTAGATAAAAGCCAATAGCTATCTATTAGCTGGCTAATTAGTTGGAGGGTGTTCCAAACCTCTAGCTAATAAGGTAGCTAATTGTTACTTTGTCTCTCATACCCTTGTCTTTCCTTTTATCGCCAAAACAACTTCTTATATATCTTTTGCAACCATTTTTTCTTTTGCATACAGGCAGTCGGAGTCGTGTGCAGCAGAAATATACCTACTAGGCTTCGATCCTTGGCAACAAATGGTAAAACATATAAATACACGTCCACCCAAATATAAATAAAACTAAATAATGTTTTATTATTCATCCAATACAAATACATGTCCATTTGATCATTGAAGTACACATCCGGATAGAACATAAATAATGTTCTTATTGCTCTCATCCAAATATAAATACATGTCCATTGACAAAGAGCCTCTCCATCACAGTCAACCTCGCATAGCAAATCGAGCAGGAGCCAGATTGTCACGAAAGATATTCAGAACTCAGCTGATTATTAGCACTAGTACCGAGCCATGGGCAGTGAGCAGGGCATGGTGGGGGCGGGGCGCCGGCGGCGGCAGGAGCGATGCGTTTCGATCGAGCACTGGGTTTGGTGAGGGCAAAAAGGTCAAATGACAAGAATTAGCTGAGTTAGCAGGGGTCGGGCCTTATGAACTAATGGTTAGCTGGGAATCAACTAATCGTTAGCTGAGGCATAGCTGTACCCGTTTCAAATCTCTACCGCTAATTTTTAGCTGCTAATTGCTATCCCTAAAGGTTTAGAACATGGCCTAAGTAATTTTATGTGCCGATGGAGAATAAACGGATTAACAAGACTCACTTGTGTCATGGAAGGAACAGTAGTCCCCGTTTGGCATAGAGTTGATTCCGCCTCTGTTCGAACGACCTATCTTGGAAGGCCGGTTGTCCGTCGGTATCTCTGGTCGGGAGGAACCATTTGCTCCTCCTTCCTCCTGCGCCACTCCTCATACTCCTCCAACCGCCGCTTCTCTCTTTTGCCACAGAAATCGACTTTGCTTGCTTTGCATTCCCTATTCTCTTCTTCACCACCTCCCTCTCCCCAATCTCCCCCACCTCCATCTTCTTTCTGTTCATGTTCTCTTCCTCCAACAACCTCCTCTGCAACTCCGCAACTCCATCAGAGTCTATCTTCCTCTATTTTGCCGCTTGTCTTCCGCTTCCACTCTATGGTTTCTTTTACCCACAGCCACCGCCTCCCACTTTGAATCCATCTCCATCTCCCTCTCGGGACACAAGCGCCGCCGGAGCACGTTGCAAAACCTTGATCTATTTCTTGCCTTAGTTGGGCTGGGGACACAGGTAAATAGGCCATTTCCTTTTGCTTATTCGGCTTCTTGGCCCAGTCCAACTGGCCCTTTCAAAGACCCAAAAAAAGGGAAATGAGGGG
>JAAXCT010003892.1:0-21927 GCA_012490785.1 Eragrostis nindensis
ATATGCGATGCCAAAATATCTGTCCAGATTCGGACTCCTCTGCGCAGGTCTCCTTGCGGGGCCATATCTCCTAGCTCCAGAATCCAAACGGGACAATACATATATGTTCTGGAAAGCTCTCGACGACGAGATCTACAACTTTCCTTTACATTGGATTCCCATTAGAGCACGTCTTGAACTCGTAAACCGTGTGGGAATAGGGTGTGCTGTTTTTGACTGCGCGAATTGATCTTTCCTTCCGGATAAACCTTCTAGAAATCCTTAGGCATTGGGCCACGACCTTGGGCTTCCACATTGGGTTCCATGGACGTCCAGAGGTGCCTTGGATGCATCATGGGCTATTGGGAAGCCCTCCTTGCATGGCGAGTCGGGCTTCATATCGATACTTCTCATACTTGAGCCTTTATAGTGTCATTTCATATAATCCTGCAACATAGCACTTAAACAACACTACAAGTGGAATCGTCAAGATTAGAGATAATAACACACACTCATGATGAGAACATGGAGGAATAAGGTGCAATGTTGGTGGTATTGGGCATATAAAAGGGTACGTAGAAACCCCAACAGCTCCCCCATGCTTAAAACCTTTGCTCGTCCTCGAGTAATAAATCACTTACTTACCCTCCCAAGGAGAGATCAACGTTGCAGTCATGTCATCTTCACTTCCATTCATCAAAGCACATATATATCCAACCCGCTTTAAGAGTATAGCACAAAAGTTTTATGTGCACCAATTCAGCTACTCAAAGATACTAGTGGGGGACAGATTAGATTTAGAACCGACCACAATGATAAAATAAGTAGCTCTTCAACTCTCAAAGCAGATTACTCCTCAAACTAGGCTTAAGATCATAAGTTTTCAAAAGTTCAGTCTCATATATCCAAACAAAACACTCTCTTGCAAAGAATCAAGACAACACTCATCTCACAAATCTCACAGGCCAAACAACTAGAAGTGATCCTTTCTACAAATATTTGGTGTAAGGCTTTATGTGTAGCTTGGTAGGAAACAACTAGCAAAACAATGTAACTCAGAATATTGTCAAATCAAGAGATAGTTCTATTTGGTTTTACAGAGACTTGTCAAAAAGGCCATTAGAGAAACATGATGGAAGAGAGGAAAACACACGCTTTTGAAAGGTGGACATGTGCAAATGGCAAAGAATGATCTCAAGAAACAAATAAAGTTCTCAAAATCGGATTGCACATGGTTGGAAGGATAGAGTTTCAGCCAATTGAATGCGCTTACTTGAATATGATGGTTTTATGCACAATCTTCTATGAAGTCCACTCTTGCAACTTGATATAACACTATAAACAATCTTGATCTTCCATCAACAATCTTTGAAGTTCATTAACTAGTGCTTCGGAATGTAGATGACGATCCAACTCCCCCATGCTTAACGATGCTCGTCCCGAGCATATAGGAAGTGGAAAAAGAAAAACACTAGTTAACCCTTTATTTTATTCTCCTTGACCGTCTGAAACACATATACTTGATTTCTGGAGATAACAGAGGCCTTTTCGCTGATTTTATACTTTGTGCCGGTCTTGTGCCGATCGGCGGAACCCAACTTTTCTCCGTTTTCGCCTCAAATTGATCCTTTGCGCTTCAGAAAGTCTTCAGAGGTGTTTGGTGATGAAAATCTTCGTCTCTCGAGCAAGATATCTTGATATTTGTGCATAAACCATAGAAATAGTGCAATGGCTCGACGAGAACTCATATCATAGGTTGTGGACAAGGATTGGACAATCACCAAAAGAAATATGGGTTTACAGGTGGGAATATTCAGCGAAGTATGCACACATTCCAGAGTAGAATAGGCAATGCTGAATATGAAAAAGGCTAGCAAACAAGTGAAAGTTACGCAAAAAATGGCCAGCTTCTAAGTCTCATACCAAAAGAACACAAACTTGAACCAACTCACCAAATTACTTGTTCAAATCTACAGGTTTATAATAAGTGTAGCATATTTGGCTTTGGTAGGTATGATCAATGCAAGAGAGCAATATTTGCAAGGATTAGAGACATTAAATAATTGTAGTTTTCCAAAGTATTAAGGACACTAGTTATGTTGGAGTTTTCTTATTCAAGAGCAAAGCATGGTTCGTGAACAATCAATCATATGGGGTCTCTATCATATCATCCGTCGCCCTCCACTTAAGCAAATCGAGTAATAGAATTGGTGCTTATTTTCAGTTCAAATTCAAAGTTTAGCGGGGGACAATTATATGCAACGAATAAAACAAGTTCTAACAACAATAGCAACTTTCATCATATCTCTAGCAAAGTTTCTCATCATAAGCATGAATTATTTTGGAGTGAAAAGCACAAGCAAAAGATGGTGATGGACACAAACAAAACAAGAAAAGAGAGCAAAAACCCAATGTTGATAGCAGATAGTGTTTTGCAAGGATGAGAAGAAGACGAGGTCGGAAAAAGAGAGGAGAAAAAGAGAGGTCACCGCATTTTCAGAACTGAAAGCCAAGCGCTTCCCCCATGCTTAAGATTTTGATGATGTACATGAGAGAAGGTCGATGATTGGAGCAGCGGCCTGTGCCGATCGGCACAAAGTGGTGCCGGTCGGCACTCTGCTCCCTCTTGTACATGCGGCAATTGTCACTTTGTTTCCTTCAAACCTCCTTTGTTTCTTTCATTCCTGCAAAACAATTAAGCGCACATACTACTCCCGAGTTGATCGTCAGGAGTAGAAACAATATCGTCCATCTAGCAACAACCTCAAAGCTCAACTTGTGGCACAACTTATTCTAGTAGAAAAAAAAGAAAAACCTAATGGGTGTAGGTGTGTGCATAAGTGTGGATGCATGAAGTTGTTAGAACAATGCTAGCAAAGAATTTAAGACAACAAGCGAGCATGACATGTTTTTGCACTATGTGCTAACTAAATTCATGTATTGATCAGATACGGAAAAAGCACATCACATAGACTAAACATATATACATTCAATCTTGTCGCACCTATACTAGCAAAGTGAAGAAAAGGTTTTGAAGTTAGCAACGAAAGTTAGAGGCGTGGAAACCACACAAGAGCATGTTTACACCTAGCTCTAAGCACCATGCTTACAACTAGATTGCTAGTAATCTAAACGAAATTCTTTAACAACCAAAGTCTAACACCATGTTTATCATGACTTGGATATTGCAAAACTCCGTTGGTCTAGAGAGATAGCGCATTGAAAAAGATTAGCAACAACCAATGCAAATGATGCAAAACATAGCAAGGCATATTAACTATCCAATGTTGTTCAACAAACAAGTATAAACACCACGTTTACACCTAAGTTTGCTAAAGAAAGCTGGAACCAAGCAATTTAGTACTCATTGGAAAGTTCAAAGCAAGCTACTATGAGTGATGAAGCAATTATGAACATGCAAAGTCAGAGGTTTGTGATCATGTTATGTGACAGCGATGGAATGCTTAGAAAAGCATTTAGGTGTTGTGCCGATCGGCAATGGAGTGTGCCGATCGGCACAGAGGACTTTTGGCTCTGAATGACATGAAAAATGGATGTGGAAGGCTTAGGTAGGCTGAAATCAGATGGTTAAATGCATGCAGGCGGGAAAATTATGCAAATACAAAAATAAAGCAAGTGCTCACATATTATGCATGCAGTGGATGATTTTTGCAAACAAAACACATAATGATGGTGGTCTAAAAAGAAAAGTTAAACTAGAACAAATTAACCACAAGATAAGCATTTGAGTTGGGTAATTCTCACACAAAAAACTTCTAGGTTGCCCTCCTAGTAGCACTAAACAATCCAAACAAAAGACCCAAAAGAAAGACACAAAACACGGGTTGCCTCCCGAAAGCGCTTCAATTATAGTCATGTAGCTAGACTTCTCACATACCTTTTTGTCGCGAAGCCATGGTTCTTGGTGTAAGATCCAAAAATGTCCATGCAACTTGTTTTATGCAAACTTCATCGTGGTTGATCTATAGCCCTTCTTCATTATGTTGCATATTGCTCAATGTGTGTAAATGATGTAATGCTCTTGATTCTTCAGCTTTGTTTCATCTCTGATCATTTGCTTTATGGAAGAATTGCTCAAGCTAATTGCATTGTTGTCATCTTCATCTCTTTATGCCATCAATAATCTGTAGCTCCTGTTCTCTCTGAATTTTTCATGACCAACAGAACGAAAACAGGTCCAATACCTGTACCATCCTCTAGGGTATGAAAATATCTTTCCAACGAGTACTCATACACCTCAAACGGATTTCGTATGTGGGACTTATGAGATTTTTAGTCCAGGGTCGCGTGCTGTTTTGAAATCTGACAGCTCGCGCAGCATCCAATGATTTGCTCATAAATCCTTGTAGAAAAATCCAAATCCAGTGCCGTTTGATGCGTTGGAAAGAATACTTGAAGCTCTATCCAGATATAAAAAATTTTATCAATTGATCAGGTCCTGAGACGTGCAGAATTACCAATGACTTCAACTTCTTGCTCTTTCTTCGGAGAATCTTGATGATTTCATCTTTTCATCAAGCATTGGAGCATATGCCGGCTTGTCCTTTGAATCGTGAATCTTGTTGAATATTTGCACCAGCAAGGATACAAACTTCTTCATGGTTCAACGAGTTGACAGTTGGAAGATTTCTTCTTGACGAATAACGGAGGCTCTTTTCTTGAGTGTTCATCCCAATCAACTATCGAAAAACTGAACTTGCTTCATGGAGAACATCGTGATAACCAAGTGAGTGACGTATATTTGTTGGTTGGTAGAAGAGTTGATAGAAAACCCAGCCATTATCGTGTTTCCATCATCAATCACTATATATTTTCTTCAATCTTCGCATCCAATTTTCAATCACTATGTAAGAAAAGGGCATTGCAGACGCTGCTCAATGACATTGGCAGACGAAATTTTTTTCGTCTCCAAAATGGAGTCCGCGATTTGAAGAATCGGAGGCGCGGAAATCCGCGTCTCCGAATTCCGAAATTTGCAGACGCGCCTCGGAAATCCATGTCTCCAAAATCCAAAACTCACAGACGCGCCTCGGAAAAAACGCGTCTCCGAATTCACAAACTTGCAGATGCGTTTCAACTAAACGCGTCTCCAACCTTAAAAATTCGCAGACGCGTTTTTCTAATACGCGTCTCTGAGCTTCAAATTCGCAGACGTGTTTTGATGTTAACGGGTCTCCGAGCTTCAAACTCGCAGACTCGTTAGTCAAAAAACGCGTCTCTGAGCTTCAATCTTTGCAGACGCGTTTTAAAAAGGCATTTAAAGGTACATCTCAGATTACAATAGACAGGCATAGTTGAGCAAGCATCTCAGATTACAATAGACAGAATCCACATGCATATGTGAGCAAGCATCTCAGATTACAATCCACAGATCCACATGCATATGTGAGCAAGCATCTCAGATTACAATCCACAGCTTACAATGATCACTGGCATATAAGCATCACCAGACTAAAAAAAAAAAGGTTCAAATACTCGAAATAGATGAGCATCACAGGTCTGCGCATTTGCTACATGTCTGCGCATCAGTTCCCAAACAGAGCAAAATAAACTAACATGCTGAAGATACTGGACGCTTGCGATAAACTCTCCACTTTTGTCGACGACCTCAGACATTATGAACCAAGCAATTTGTTCTCGAATGTTGTCCAACTCTGCTTCGCTGAGGGAGTTGTCGGTACTTGAATTGCTGTGTAAGAAAAGGTAACAATGTAGGTTCAAAAAACGTACAAGGCTGACCTCTAACTGGCCAAAAGCAAAGTAATTGACAAAATAATACAAAATCATTCAGCAGCAGCAGCAAACTTTAACTAGGTCAACAATCCAAGTGCAAGGAGGAGAAAGACATCACCATCTTTAAGTAAAGACAGCAGCAGCAGATAAAAGATGCTAACAATTGTTCTCAGGACAGGTTCACCTCAGCATTGTATAATGCACCTAAGCTATTATCAGACAACCAAAAATCCTTGCTGCATACTAAAACAAGATGTCACCAGATGTACCTCGAGTTCATCCACATGCAGTAATCCTAGTGCTATCTGCTATCGCCAGTGGTGCGCTGCGTAGAAGCCACATTCCTTGCCAGGACGCTGCTGATGGCACTGCAAAAGGTAGATACAGAAATAAGGGCATCAACTAAGGATATTTTGCCTGCTTCTCACATGAGAAACAAGCTATAAAGCTAGCTGCAGGGAGAAATAACAGAGTTCTACACTACCAAGTGAAGTAAACTTCTAGAAGGCAGCAGCCATACAAGTTGCTGCTCAAACAAGCTGATTAGCAAGCAAGGAGCATGGAGCTTAGAAATATCACATACCGGAAATTTGTGACATGTACCAACTTCTTATTGCTCATTCCATAAGCTGAACAGTATGCGTGAAAAGACCTACATATATGGAGAACATATTAAGTGAGTAGAAATGACTGTACAAAGAGATGGTGAAATATTTGAAGGTTAACGTGTTGAACTCACTCATCGAGCACTTCTTTCAACAACCCATGATCACGTGGACTGGACCTCTGAGAATCAAAGTAAATAACCTTACTCCAATCTGGAACAACAACAACTAATATCCAATGGTTTCCTGGATTGTGGGCAAATATGATGCACTTTTTCTTAGCAAACTTTCCAAGTGCCTTTGTCACATAATCCACCGCATATGATTTATCGACACAAATGGTAGTCAATGCCATCACCTGAGGATCAAGGAATCCAACAGGGAGAGCCTTTGCCTTGGTCTCCTTAATCATGTGCCTAATTATAAACAGAAGTACACATGTCAAACAACAATATGAAGCACGTAAGAAAGGTGTAACAAGACACAAAGATATGAAAGTGCAGTGCCGCTAGTAATCAGTGACTTCCTAACAGATAGTACGTGCAAAAGGAGGAATTGGGACTTACAGAGTGTAGCAGCGGAGAATTGACATATCCAATGCATCAAATTGAAGAGCTCATACACGTCATCGAATCCCACATAGAAAATCTCAGAGTCCGCAGAACGCAAAAAATGGTTACGCTTATATGCAACCACTAGTCCATTCTTCTTCCTTGTCAGAGTTAGTTTCATATAGTGCTCATGAAGAGTAGCTGTCGCGGTTCCGGCACGCTCAAGTTGACTAGCAGTTAGCAAAGGATTTCCACATATATAACTTGGATTTGGAGATGTCAACCCTGGTGGTGCTACTTTCCTAGGCTGCGGCTTCGGTATCATGGCAGCAGCATCCTTTTCAAGCATTTGGAAACAGGCTGTTGCTTCTTTGAATTCTGAACAGCAACCTTTTCAGAGCTTTTTATGGGCTACTGCTGCTTTTTTGAACTCTGAGAGCTTTTTGTGGGTTGCTTCTGCTTCTGAGAACTCTGATCAGCAACCTTGTGGGACCCTTCTGTGGGCTGCTGCTGCTGCTTTGAACTTTCATCAACCTTCTGCTTCTGTGAACTTCCATCAGCAACATTCTGGGAGCTTTTTGTGGGCTGCTGCTGCTGCTTTGAACTTTCATCAACCTTCTGCTTCTGTGAACTTGCATCAACAAATTTTGTGAGCTTTTGTGGGCTGCTGCTGCTTCTGTGACCGTTCATCAACAAATTTCTCGGAGCTTTTGGTGGGGTGCTGCTGCTTTAAACTTTCACCAACCTTCTGCGATGGCTGCCCCTTTTCTGAACTCTCATTTCCAGCTTTCTTCTTGAAGAAGGCATTTACACCAGTAGATTTTGTGCAAGCAACTTTTGGTGGGGACGGAGGCTGTGGTGGGGTGGACTGAAGCTGTGGTGGGGTGGACTGAAGCTGTGGCCGACTTCGAGATGGACCATCCATTGGCTGAGGATTGATCAGAATACGACTCCTCTCCCACTGGATCCTAATGGAGAGAGATTGTCGAAGATTAGTGATCTCATCATTAGGAGGGACCTCAAGAACATAGTCAGCAAACTCAGGACGCACAAACTATACCTTGACCACTGCATACCCATCGAGAACTCGGACTGTGTGTACCACACGTTGGTCTGGATAAACCTGACCCCTTGCAGCCTCTATTTGATGACCTCCAAGGCTGATCATGAGTGAAACAGGTGTGGGCTCAGTCAAAAGATCTATAGAATCAGGTAATGAACTCGGAATCCGATCTGACTCCAACTGCTCTTGATCAGCATCCTCTTGATCAGCATCCTCTTGATCAGCATCCTCTTGATAAGCATCCTCTTGAGCATCGTGCTCCATATCCATTGCCACTGGATCTGCATTATTCTCATCATTTCCAGCCTCAGAGGCAGATGCACAGCTGCTCTTCCGTCTGGGTGCGGGGCTTGGGTTTCTACAAAATCCTAGCATCTGCAATCCCTGAGATGCAAGCATGGCTAATACATCCCTTGTCACCTCAGCCCTAAGTTCATCCTTGATTGCTTGCACATCAATGACCGAGCCAGTCCTTCTCCTCTTCCGGTACATATGTGAGAACTCAGGCCATGCATGCTTCCAGCCCATGGAGCTGGACAGACCACGCACGCGACCTGGTTGTTCAGGCCCAAGCCGTGTGTTAGCAGATCATTCTCCCTCACCCAAGAGATGCCTGAGGATTCTGCATTGGCATTCTTCTCCTTCATTTCTTCAGACACTTTTTCAGTAGACCCTTGCTTCCATTTGATTGTAGCAACACCTTCTGACACTTGAAGTTTACTTCTACCACGCAGCCAATTCTTGGGCCGCCCTTCAGGGTACCCATCCCATGGATTCTGGATCCCTTGAGAAGATAACTCGCTGTCCTCTATCTCCCATTGTGCCAGTTTCCCATCATAGCCGATGGGTCCCATGCAGTGGTTGTGCACGTTCTTTTGCCGAAGAATCCTGTATCTTTCACTGGCTGCCATGGATTCTTCAGATTCCTTACACGCGACGAACTCATCCCAATCTTCCTGTTCAATGTACGGGTGCTTCTGGAACGGCTCCAGCCCTTTTGCAATAAAATTGCATACAAGACTGCTTTTGTGTGTCCTCCAAGCCTTTGCTGTTGTCTTCATGACCTTCTTAAACCCAAAAGGCCTCAGCATTGTTGGGAACTCCAAGTAAGGCATGATTATTTATCAAACAAAGCCCACTTCTCCTTACGGCTGAGGGAGTTGAATTTTGGCATAACCAAAGAAAGCCTCTGTCTAGATATCAGACCTGAGAGCCTTCGCAACCTTAGCTTTTGCTTCCAATCTGTAGGCATGCCATCTCCATCAATTTCCTCGACTATCA
The DNA here is from genome assembly GCA_012490785.1 of Eragrostis nindensis. NCBI lineage: Eukaryota > Viridiplantae > Streptophyta > Magnoliopsida > Poales > Poaceae > Eragrostis > Eragrostis nindensis. Next base: position 9,234 of record JAAXCT010003892.1, read on the forward strand.
TCTTGTCTGTTGGCCACCTTGAGAGTACACTTGCATTATTAGTCCCAGTCAGCACCTCTTCTTCAGACTCTTGTTCATACTCTGGCTCTTCATGGTCATACTCGTCTTCTTCATGGCCAGATAATGGAGCATCATCGGAAGACATCTAGCAATCATCATGGGATTATGAGATGTTGCAATTAGAACATCTACTGGCATCAATTAAAGACATCACAAAGCATCAACTAAAGGCTTGCTGAAAATATACAGGCATATATTAAAGAATATCACAAAGAATCAGGCCAGCAACATAACATTAAGCATTTGCAGATGTATCAGCCCAGCATCATTAAAATTTCTAATCATTTCCAAACTGTTCAAACAATTAGGCATAAACTAGGTATCTAATTCGTAGTGTACTAATCATCACAGAGAAATTAACTGTAAATGTTACAACCTGAACCCTCCCTGAGCTCAAGCACGAATCTAATTCGTAGTGTACTAATCATCACAGAAATTATTGCACGATCCACACCTTAACACTTCACTAATCGCATATCTGACATACAAGTTACACAGATTCTTGCACAAACTTACACAGAAATTACCACAGAACATGCCAGGAATGGAGGCTAGGGTTTTGCTAGGAATGGAGGTTGCGAATCGGGTGGAGGCAGGGGAATTACCAGGAACGTTTGGAAGTCGCCGCCGGGGAAGCCTGGTGGTCGCAGCCGTCGCCGGGAAGCCTGGTCGTCGCAGCCGCCGGCGGGGAAGCCTGGTCGTCGCAGCCGCCGCCGGGGAAGCCTGGTGGTCGCAGCCGCCGCCGGGGAAGCCTGGTGGTCGCAGCCGCCGCAGGGAAGCCTGGTGGTCGCAGCCGCCGCCGGGGAAGCCTGGTGGTCGCAGTCGCCGCCGGGATCTGGCGGCGGCTGCTCCTAAACCCTAGAGGAGGCGAGAGGATGCGAGACTGGCAACTAAACCCTCAGCTGCTCCTAAAAGAGAAGGCGGCCCAAAAAAAAAAAAAAGAGACGGCGGCCAAAAAATGAAAGGAGGTCGGGGCTGATGGAATCGAACCCTCGACCTCTTCGACCCAGCCAAACGCCCTATCCATCAGAGCACTGATCTAATTTCGTACCCAAGCACACTGGATATAAATATATTGCTCAGCTTTTGTTCACATCTCTGCTAAAATAAATAACTTCAGACAGAGTTTGTTACAGATAGCATATGCATCCCAGATTAAACTGATTCCATAACTCCGCCAAAATAATAGTCATTCACATCCCATAGCTTTTATTACAAATATCTCTGCAAGTTCTAAGAGAGAAAAAAAAGAGATGCACATCTCCAATGTCTTTTATACAATACTGAATACATAGCAGCAACTTAACAAAGTACACAGCAGCAGCCAATCTCTGATGTCTTCTGATGTCTTTGCCGCCACATCTGCAATTCAAAGAGGAATAGAATTAACACCACCTGTAAATTAAATGAACCAAATGCCAATCAAACATAAATTATCTTACACGTGCATGCATCAAGTTTTCTTGACTTTCCGTTTTCGCCCTTTTTTATGGCCTTTTGCCACTGTGATATGACCGCTTCGTAAGTAAGGCGTTTTCTCGCATATGTTAATATGCATGGAAGAACTATGCTTGGTGCTGGTAGTTCTCATATGTTAATATGCATGGAAGAACTTGGTGCGTATTACCATGGAAAAGACTTGGTGCTGGTAGTTCTGATATTGTAAATATTGAAGACTTGGTAGTGTATTATGGTCAGGTATTTGATAATCTGTCTTTTTTTTTAATTTTTTTCCCCTGACTCGGAGACGCGTCTCAACAAGCCGAGTCTGGAAATATGGGAACCAATATCAGTGACCCGCTTTCTTGACCCGCATCTCCAAGTTGGAGACGCGTTTTGCAACAGACGCGTCGCCAAATAAGGGCTTCGGATTTCCAGACGCGTTTTCTTAAAACGCGTCTCCGATGAGCTGGGCTGGAGACGCGTTTTGTTGTGAGGTGCTCTGCGCAAGTGAACAGCAGACGAGTCTCGCCTATGCGCGTCTGCAACGTATAGGTAGGAGACGCGTTTCATTTCCGCGTCTGCTAAGGGGGTGTCTTCTATGAGGCTTTCTTACATAGTGAATACTGCTGCGGGAAAAATCTATTGGAGAGATAGGAGAAGTACCAAATAATATGAAGTTGTGCCGGTCGGCACGTTGAATATGCCGGTCGGCAGCTCTGCCAACTCCATCGCCTCGCTTTATTAGCTCAGGACACTTCATCCAAAGATCTCCAATCTTTTGCTCCTCCAATTTGGGTTGTTCCGAAGAAATCTGCCTTCTCTTCTTTCTGCCGACGTCTTGTTCGTGCTTCTGAGCAGCGACCTGGATGAATCAGAGGGCGCGACCTGCACCATTGCGTCGGGCATCAAATTGTCTTTCCAACGAGTACTCACGCGTCCTCATCGGACTCCGTATGAGGGAGATATGACCGTTTTTCTAAAGGTATGTCAGGCTGTCTCGCGATGAATCCGAATTGAATTCAAACTTCCCAAATATTCAAACTCCGTGTTTGGAACATCCTGAATCCTTGTCTATCATCAAAAGGAAGTCTTCTAAATGTTTGGGAACCCATGGATCAGGTGGATATGGTCCCATAATTCCATATTTGCTTCAATCTTCCAATTGGTTGCTATTCTCGCGAAATTCAAACAGCCTGCACAGGGTCTCGTGTTTTGGCCATAAATCCTTGTAGAAACCTCCAAATAATGTGAGACTTGAACCGTTGGAAACTAGACTTGATGCTCTTTCAGAATATCAACTTTTTAGGCCATGCAATCTTCTGTACGGATGCGCACACCTCCAGGAAGTCAGCAGACAGAATGACAAACTCATGATCAAGAAAATATCTACCATGCCTTCAATGTTATAAATTGAAACCCTCGATCTTCATGGTAAATAGCCCTCAATCTTCTCTCCCATATCCTATTGCTATGAACAAGCCAAATATTCAAAGCATTAGTCTTAAAAAAATTGACACAAGAGCGTGCACCTTGTTTGATTGGTAGGTGCGATCGCATGGGCGTTGCGCCGATCGGCACGAAGTAGTTCGCTCCCGGTGCGAGGAGAAGGTAGTACAGATCGTCAACGTCGTCAATCTCCAGTGTTCTGGACGTCTCCAGAACACACGGCGGCGATCCCCCAAGCAGTGCCGATCGGCACCACGGTTGTGGTGGCCGGCACCGGGAGGATGGATCACCGTCTGTACTCCTTGGATAACTATGTGCCTAGCTGTACCTGTTTTCAATGGACACACAAACACGAAAAACAGGGCATGTGCAATAAAAGAATAGAATTAGTCCGAAAAACTAGATAGATCACCTCAGGTTCGAGTTGCCGATCCCCGGCAACGGCGCCAGAAAAGCCTTGTTGGTCGTTTGTAACGCACCTAATTTATATACCGCAAGTGGACGGTGTACATTGTAGCTTTTCCCTTAGAGTATTCCAAGGTTTATATCGAATCCACAGAGATCAGCAAGAGAACACGATTAAGGTTACTATTTCGTCTAACAGAACAATCCAAGCATGAAGTACTATTGCACACACACGAGTTGTAAAGGAGATAGGGTGTTGTGCCGTCGGCACGGAGGCCGTGCCGATCGGCACCATGAGTTTTAAATAGATAACGAGATATTCACCAAGATCCAATCCAAGAGCTTAACCTGTATAATCTAGTAGTTCCATCCATAAGGTAAAATCACGTCAAAGCAAGGTCTTAGCTTACACAAACTACTCCGGTATTCTACAAGACATAGTGGTTTCGTTCTCCCTCATCCTGTCACGACGAAGGTTATTAGCTCCCCACCGGTTTCTCGCACTATACGATAGATCCATAAGAACAAACCTTCGCCACGAGTCTATTCTTATTAAGTATCTAGAATTAAGAACATGCACAATCGCATAGACCAAAGCAATCCGATTAAAGACCAAGAATTCTCACAATGACACAATTCTCACCATCAATTACATTTCTTGACGAACATCAAGGGAGGCTCAAGAACTCCGGCATAGCCAACCGCGCATGGAGGCTATGCCGGCAAGCAAACTAGCCTAGATTACATGTTTATGTGGTGGCTCTCAACTCCCGGCGGCATCTTGGATGTGTGAGGCGTCTCCCTAGGTCTTCCAACGTCCAACTCTCTGTTACCGCCCCTCGGGGCGTCCCATGGGCTTCATATATAGTGGGGAGGCGTCTGGAGGCGAAAGGAAACAAATAGGTCGGTGCCGGTCGGCATGAAGGTCGTGCCGATCGGCACGAGTCGTTTCCACTTCGGACTCGAATTTCCCTTTTCGCAGCTCCGCCTTCCATAAATCATAACTTCCACGTCCGGAGTCCAAATGAGGTAAACTTGGACTCTATCTCGTAGCCCTCGAAAAGATCTACAACGTTGGTATTCATTGGATCTCCAGATTCGGCCGTCTTGGTTCTCAAATATGCGATGCCAAAATATCTGTCCAGATTCGGACTCCTCTGCTCAGGTCTCCTTGCGGGGCCCATATCTCCTAGCTCCAGAATCCAAACGGGACAATCCATATATGTTCCGGAAAGCTCTCGATGAGAACTACAACTTTCCTTTACATTGGATTCCCATTAGAGCACGTCTTAAACTCGTAAACCGTGTGGCAATAGGGTGCTGTTTTTGGACTGCGTGAATTGATCTTTCCTTCCGGATAAACCTTCTAGAAATCCTTAGGCATTGGGCCACGACCTTGGGCTTCCACATTGGGTTCCATGGACGTCCAAGGTGCCTTGGATGCATCATGGGCTATTGGGAAGCCCTCCTTGCATGGCGAGTCGGGCTTCATATCGATACTTCTCATACTTGAGCCTTTATAGTGTCATTTCATATAATCCTGCAACATAGCACTTAAACAACACTACAAGTGGAATTCGTCAAGATTAGAGATAATAACACATACTCATGATGAGAACATGGAGGAATAAGGTGCAATGTTGGTGGTATTGGGCATATAAAAGGAGTACGTAGAAACCACCAACAGATGCCGGCTTCAGTTGCAAGCTTTGCAGCTTGCAATGGTACTTCAGGCCGTTTCATCCCTTCCGAAATGTGGATTCCCAGCTTTTTGTCCATTCCTTTGTTGATCCTTTCCAGATCTTTCCCGGCTCTTGCTGTACCCTTTGGAGTAGTTCTGATTTCTTCCCCTAACAAATTGCAATCATGTGTTAATCATTGAGTGGCTATCAGCAAAAGAGTAAATAATATTTAGCAACAAAAAATATGATCCTTGCCGTCATCATGCACTTGGGTGCTGTCCTCTTGTGTTCCTTCGACAGAGTTTACAGCGGACAACTCCCTTGTCCGCTGCCTAGTTAGTCTTGGGACTTCTTGAGGAGGTGCCACCACTCTCTTGGAACCTCTTCCGCCTGTGACAGGACTGGTTGCCTCCTGCGTGGAACTCTTCTGCCCTCTCCCCTTAAGAACATGTGAGGCCTCGACGGCCAAAAGGGAAGAAAAGTTAGCTTTGCAATAATGCAGTGACGGAGCTTGTATCAATTCAGAGGGGAGGGAGGGGGGGGGGGGGGGGCGCAATAGGTTTAGAAGCTTAGCAATCTGGTAGCAAGATGGGGGCAGATTAGATCTCAAAATAAAGAAGATGGGGGCAGATTAGAAATTTTGTTACATTTACATGGTGAAATCAAGGGCTTTTAAAGAAACCAAATCCCGTTGCAATGTCTACGGTAATTGCGAATAGAAAGAAAACATGTAAACCTTATTATTTCTACTGTCTCCATTTAGGGTCCCCGGCAGACCAAGCTTTCTGAGGATTTCTTCATTTGCAGCAACTCTTTTCAGTCGTTGAAGCACGTACTCGTTAGTCTCTTCCTCTACATGGTGAAGCCCATCCTCTGCACGTTCGTAAAACATATTCTGTGAGACTGATTGTTTCAAATGCAAGTCGACAGAAATATCAGTTGCATGCCCATTGCCAAAACAACAAATATAAACAGATCACCATCTTCTACAATGTAGGTCTCAAAAAGAAAACATCCCCTACAATGTACATAGAGCTATATAGGGAAGCAATATACCTGCCGTCGCCGGATTCCGCCCTGGTGCCATCGAAGTCTTGGAGAAGGACAGAGCTCCGGTGCGTATGACAACGAAGGGGCAGGATCACGAACGATGCAGGGGACGCAGAGCGGCAGAGGTGAAGCTCGGGAACGCCGGCGAGCAGCGAGCGGTATCGGCGAGACAAGTTTGGGTTGGCAGTGAGGTCAAGATTCGGCGCATTTTTATGCTTGCATCGGCATAGTTTACCAAAACACCCTTGGCAGCGGATCGGAAAAAGAGAGCGGATGGATTTGGAGAGGGAGGGACAACATGGACTTTCCCCATCGTGGTGGAAATTTTGAAAGAGACACTCTCGTTTGGGCGGGCGAACGAAAATTTGGGCTGCAGCCACATTTATTGGGCGAACCAGCAAATCCATTCTGAGTTTGTGACGTTTTCAAGCGAGGGGGACGTGTACAAGGCAGAAAACTTTTACACGCGCAAAAACGCCAAGCACTTTAGTCATCTCCAGAATAAAAGTCGATAAACCTTGATCTAAGGAGTTTCTGAAACACTTTCATGGTAACAAAAACTCGTCTCCTATAACAGTTCTTAATTGTTGGTTTGCCACATCACCTTTTTATGAGACTGGCTGGATTGGGGGTGCGTAGGGCGTCAACAAATGTAGAGACTGGATGCGATAAAATAGAGCAAAGCTATATACAGAGTTTTGATTACTCGAGGGAGGTTATTCTGGACTACGCTCAAACTTAAATCGCTATGTCAAACACCGGAACATCCCCTGAACTTAAATGTAACGCACCGGAACATCCCCTGAACTGAAATGGAACGCACCGCAACATCCCCTGAACTGACATTTATCGCACAACATAAATTACACCCTGAATATAGATATGGAATGAACTGAACAAGTGTCAAACAAGGACCTGTCGGTGTCCGCGCACTGCAGGTGGTGACCAGCATCACACTACCGCAAAATAAGCATCGTTCGGGGGACCCAAGTACTACTACTAATTATCGAACTACATGTAATAACTAAGATGATACGAGATGGTTCGCCATGCCGGCCGACATTAACTAGTCTTCTTGTGCCGCGACTTAAGCAGCCATGTTTTCGGCCTCATGTTCTGCAGCAGGCACGGCGGCGGCTGCAGAGGCGACGTCTTTCTCCTTGGCGGCGGCATCCATCTCATCGGCAGTAGTGTCTTTCTCCTCGACAGCAGCGTCTTCCTCAGCAGGAGCGTCTTTCTTCTCGGCAGCAGGGTCATTGACCTCGGCGGCGGCGGCAGCGGCGGTGGCAGCGGCGTCTATCTCCTTGTGCTGAGTGTCTATCTCCTCGCGATCAGCGTCTTCGTCTGCGACCTCAACGTCTTCCCCTCAGCAGCAGCTGTTTTCATCGTCTTCAGATTGTTCAGAAAAGTGGTGATCCTGTGGCAGAAGCCGCTGAGATTGCTGACACCTATACAAAAAATCAATAAATTTAGCTAGAAACAATCATACACGTTTGCCTGAACTGAGCTGTTAATTGGAAACAACAGACATTAATCTACGGCAAATGTTATCTCAAACACCGGAACGTCCGCTGGATGTGATACAATGCGCTTACTATGTTCCAGGTTTGCCAGATGCATGTCGCACATTGAGATGATCTTGCTGAGTGCTATTCCCTTGAGCCGCATGTTTTCCCCCAGGAGCCCCAGTTCTGTGTGTGAAATTTCCATGAGCTTCAGGAGATCATTAAGAATCCCGATCCGTTCATGGACCATTCTCACGGCCTCGTCTGCTACTTCCTCGCTGTCCTTCATGCGCTTATTCCTCCCCTGGTCGTCGGCCGTGGCCTTCATCTTCCTCTTGATGACTTCTATCCTACATAGAGATTCAGAGCTTGACTATAAATACTCATATTCAGTAAGAAGAAGAAATCGACAGCAGAGGCAATGAAGGAAATCGAAACAACAAACAACAAAAACGGATACCGCTTTTCCCGGATCCCTATGTCCCACATAATGTCACCAAAGAAATCTGATTCTGACATCTCATCCTCGACCTCGCAACGGACTATTTATGCTACCCCCGGGCTCAGAACAAAACTCAACTCGGTGCAAGTTGCTCACGCCCATGCTGCGGCACGCTTTCTACTACTACATGATCCCTACATACAGGTCGGTAGCAGCAAAAAATGACTGCTTGTAACTAGTATGATGTTCATGAACAAGTCGATGAAGGGAATCGAAACATCTGACAAGAGAATGCAAACCTTTCTTTATGACTGCATGCTCCTTCACCGGGCTCACATTGCTCCTCTCGTTTGCGGCTGCGCCCTCAATCACTTGCTCGTTCGTCCCTTGTCCATGTTTCACCTAAATAGATCGAAAGCAAAACTAGTAAAGAGACCAAAATATATGAAAAAGAAATCCAATAAGGTGATTGAGGAAATCGAACATCAATACCGTTTTTAGCAAATCTCTCAAGCTCGATGCTGGGGAGACGTAAACAAAACGTAGGGCAGGAGTTTCTGGTGCGAGTGATGGGTGCACGAGCACGGGAGGGAGCCGTTTCTGGTGCCAGTGTTGCGTGTCCGCCAGAACAAAACGCCGTGTTGCTGGTCCTGTACTCACATTCGAGAAGCTTCCCACGAAACCGCTGGCGTTCAAAGACGTGATTTAGCCTGATTTTGATACAAAACCATCAGATTAGCTGACATTATGGGTGCGTCGAAATTTATACCACAGGACTTTCCGGTGCTACTAGCTTTACTACTCTAGTACTAGCTGCCAAGCCGTGTCTTGCAAAGCGTGTGATTCCGGCACAATCCTTGAGGCTCATGAGTCATGACTCCTGAGTCCTGAGGGAGGCGCAGGCGCAGGCGGCTGCTCACGGGGACGAGTTGGGTACTGTGCTACTGCTCCAACCACTCAACCAACCTTCAAGAAAAGGATATTCCGGGGAGTAGGTTGAATTTCAATCACCGGATAGTCTGATGTAAATTTGAGCACTGAAAATTTTCAATCACTAATTAGGCCTCCTTTGGATTGGAGGATTTTGGAGGATCTCAATCCTTATTAGGAATTTTTCCAACAAGAGCCCTTTGGAACAAAGGAATGCACATGGTAGATTCCTATGAAATTCCTATGGAATGGCTTGTTTCCTTGATTTTGGAGGATTCTAAGCATGAGGTCCAACCTCATGAAAATTTCCATTGTGTCTCCTCTCATTTGATCCCTACGTGTCATTAGTTATGCCAACTGCATAAATCATCGGATAGATACGTTCATAAAACATTGTGTGCAACGGGCAATTAAGCGGTCAAATGTGTGCAAATTTCCTTTTCACACGGAAGGTCCGCTGGTGAAGAATAAAGGTCACCGAATAGTTAGCATGCCACCAGAGTGCAGTAGTATAGATGATCACCCGTTGAGGGCATATTAGAAGAGCGTCTTTTCCAAAATATAATTATTTGGCACCACCAACAGTTCCAGCATTCGCCATTACTACTACTACTAACTACTCCTACTTAGTACTAGATTACGGAGTACAAGCAAACATAATCAGATTACAAGGACGCGTGGAATGAAGGACGGCGAGACCACCGGCGCTCGGCTCACTGCTGCTGCGGTGGCAGAGGCTCCATCCAACCATGGTTCCGAGCAATCCCACGGTGGCGGCTCGTGAACTTGTCGTTGTCGTCGTCGTCGTCGTCGTCGTCGCCGCCACAGCCGACGCCACGGTACGGCCGAGCCAAGGCAACGACATGCTTCTTCATGTCCTCCATGGCCTTCTTCGGCTTCTTGCCTGGACAGGCGGGGCAGATGAACGACTCCTTGCCACGAGGCCCACCAAACAATGATGCGCAGGGCTTTCCCTTTCGGGACGGGCGTCTGGTAACCATGGAACCTGTCATCCTCCGAGTCGGTTTCCACGTATCCGTCGCAGCGCGGTGAGGTCGGGGGCCGCAGGTACTGGGTCCGCCGGGATCGGAGGCGCAGGCGGAGGCGGAGGCGGGGCGAGCCAGCCTGGACTGGAGACGGCGGCGTCGAGCGCGCCGAGGCCGGCCACGGAGACCACGGCGAGCTTACTGGAGCCGGATCCCGCCGCTGGGCGCCCCTGTTGTGAGCACGGTTGGAGGGAGCCATGGCAGCACTTGATGAAGCTCCGGGCCATGGATCCGCCGGAACTTGCGCGCGCACTGCGGAACCGCCGTTGATCTGCATGATGAACAGTACACTCACATCAACCATAATCAACCAACCTACTAGCCCTTATCCTACCGTAACAGACCATAATCATCCTTGGACTGAGACTGAGATGTGTGAACCTGCATTGGCAGAGGCTTATTATTCTACTAGCAGAGCCCAAAAGAATGGAAAACAAAAGCGCTATGGGGAGCGACATGTGTCAACTTTACCAAGGACGAGGCCAAGCTTCTTGCCCCAGTAGACCTTCCGCCTCCGCGGTGGTCACGGCGGGCGTGAGCGCTGCTGAAGGACTGCCCCGCTGGATACATGGATGATCGGAGCAACGACAGAGGAGGGAGGAGTGCGACGAAGTGGGAGAGTGCGGACTGCGGAGTGAGGCACCACTTGAGACTGAAGCGGTCTCATTTTGTAGTACGATGCTGCCGCGGGGGAGACGGCAGGCGCGCGGAAGCGTTTACACGATGCATGGTTCTAGCCATCTCAATAAGACGCGGTCCGTCGAATAGAGCGGGTCCAATGTCAGTGGGTTAACAAAAACTTGGGTAGAAGCCATCTCAGAGCACCCGTATAGTGTTTGCCGAAACCGAACCGTTCTCCCTCGGTTCCGCTGCAGTCAAGAATCGTGCGTTTAGGAGTCAACCGCGCATGCCCGCATTGGGAGTAGTACTAGTACTAATAACTTCCGCTGTTCTGGATCCATGAAAAACAGAGGAAAAACAAACACAACTACTAAATGCAACTGACTAAATTGAAGAATATATTGTTCATAGCTAGCTAGCTAGAGCTTGACATCCCCAAAGGCTAACTTTAAGCTAGCTGATAGAATTGTTTATTATAGAAAAAGAAGAGAGAGAAGTTTCCTACTCTTCCTCAAGAGCTACCTCTAGCAAAGTTAAGAGCTAGAAACCTTTGGGAAACCAAGGACGAACAAGATTAGCAAACCAAGGACGATGGCCGTCACCATCCATGCACGCGTAATCTCGGCAGCACTAGCTCCAGCCATGCCATGACGGAATGCCGTTCTCACATGCCCGGAGCTCTGCCTTCTTCCTCCTCAGTCGCCGATAACTTTGTGCATCAAGTAATGTGACCTGCTTGCTCTCCCATAGCTCCTTATGGCCTTCTGAGCCCTCATCCCATGGGTCATCATGCCAAACGACGAAAGCGCACGGAGCCTCCTGCGCACAGTGATCCAACAATTTTAACATTAAAGAAAGCAATGGAAACTAATGATGATGAACCATGCGTTGCATATGAAAGTCACCTCCAGTTGAAAACCCAGGGAAGCGTCGGCCGGTGTTACACCCTCCCCGCAACACCTTGCGCTGTGGACGCATGAGATGGTCGCAAGACTAAGTCGGTATCCTCGTCGATGCCGCGCCATCCAGGTTCATCGGTCCACCTCCACCCCCGAGGCTGCTCCTCGTCATCAGTGTAACACCAAAATTTGGCCCAGGGCCCATTGTCAGTAGATGGCAGGGTACGCGCCGGGTGGAAAAGGATTTTGTGCGAAAGTGGTGGCCCACCGGAGATCATGAAGCCAAAGAAAAACGTGCGCGTGTGCATGTGGGTCCGTTTTTCTTTTGAGTTTCTTTTCCTTTTCTAGATTTAGAAAGGATTGACCGAATTGTGGTCAAGTAGTGGGTTTAAGTCCAAGTCGGACTCTTGCCTCGGGTGTATAAATATAAACCCAGGTGCTTGTAATCAAGGAACGAATACAATCAACTTTTCGGCGCATCGCCACAATTTCTCGACGTGTTCTTCGTCACCTGCGCCCATCGGGGCCGGCTCGACTGGATCTCGTCAGGTAAGCGCATCGATCTGATTATGTCGACTTGTCCATGATTAAGATTGATGTGGCTGCTAGTTATCCGGTAATTTAGATCAATCTAGGGTTTACATCGTGCGTCGACTGCATGGAATTGTTTAAGACCTGGTCCAATTCTTTGTTGCGGTTAGTTGACTTGTCCTCGCCGCAGCCTTGTTGCCGATTGCTGATGTCGATTTCTGTTTGATCTGGTTACTCGAGTCACGGGTAAGGTATTTGTCGATTAGATCTGCTCTTGGTGACTGGGTAGGCAGTTTGACTTGTCCTGTCTGCTTCGCTTAGTTGACGTGTCCTTGGTGAAACAGTTGCTAAGGGTCAGATCTAGTTTATTAGTGTCTGGGACCAGTAGTTGCCGATTATACTTGTATCTGCCGATCGTGTAGAGCAGTTTGACGTGTCCTGTTCTACTTCACTTAGTGACGTGTCCTCGGTGAAGCGATTGTCAGTTTATGGGTATAATTAGTGGTTACTGGTTTAACCGTTCTTTCGGGGTGTTAAGCCGATTGCTTACCACGTTCAGATCTATGCTTGCATGCCTTTTAATATCTTATTTTCCCTGTTTCAAGTATAGGCCTGAACCCCTTTTGTCGATTGT
>JAAXCT010003893.1:0-21888 GCA_012490785.1 Eragrostis nindensis
TTGGACCTGGACATAAGCACATATCTGAAAAGAAACAACCAGTCATCTTTCATAGCACTTGCTTTTGTAACTGTTTTTGATTCCTCATTTGCCGTCTACAAGCAAAGGAACAGAGTATTGAGTAAAATTCATGATTTCAAACAAGTAATCATATTCAAATTAATCAATATATGGTGCTCAGGCACAACACACTATTGTGCTATAAAAATCACATCATCAGACAAGATAAGAACCATAAACAGCAAAGAATAAATGAGGGATGAATGACCTGGAGCTTATTCAAAAGATTGGTCAGCTTGGAAATTAGGCCCTCGATTGCATCAACCTGATATATGGCAAAAATAATGCCATTAGTCAGAAGGAAAAATGTTACATTAACAGCGTAAGAGAGTTTTTTCTTCTTTTGTTTTGAGACCAACAGCGTAAGAGAGTTAAGATGCATAGATGAACGCAGAAAAAAATTATACTGTAAAAGCACCTTTTTCAAAAAATCTTTTAAGTTGTCTGAAGCATCAGCCTAATGCATTCCCATTTCAATGTCCCCATCCCATGAGGAATCCTGCCGAGGGAGCTTAAAGGAATCCTGCAAAACAGAAATATTCATAATATGTTACGCATGTACTACTTATACTTTTACAAATGAAGACAATGTTATACAAGTTCGAAGCCAGTGCTTCTGTCCCCGAGTGAACTGATTTAGTTTTTCCAGTAGAACAGATAAATTTCCAAATCAACTGCTTTAGTTTTCACTTCAAACCTCCCTTGCAATTGCTAAGTGGACTGGTCAGCTTATCAGCAAACACTGATTTTGATCTAATTTTTTCCCCTAGGTACTTGATTCCATTGACAATGTTGCAGTTCTTCTGGAGCTTTGGCCTTGCTTGTGTTGATATCTATTGTTTGAAGACTGGGGCAGATTTCCACACCCTTGGGTTTGTCGTTCCAACAACAATTGTTGACTGGGTAAGGAATAATTTATTTTGTTGTCAAGTATGAATTGCAGAGCAAATTAGTTAGTTAATGCGAAATACGAAATGGATATGGGCTGTTGGATTGCGGATTGACTGCATTTAGTTTATGCAAATAGCATGGCACTGGCTGTTGCTTGCCATATTGGACTGATGCAGCAAACAAAAAGACTAGTTTCAGCAAAGGCAGGATGTTTCCAATGTGCCAGTCCTTCCCAATCGTCACTCCAAAAAGTTGTCACCAACACGCCAGTCCCCTACGTAGTGGAGGATAGGCCGTTTCGGAAAGTGACTGATCCCATCCCTTTTTTTTGCGGTAGAGACAGATTCTCTATGTATTCATAGTCCTGTATTGCTTCAAGATAGATGGTTGGCCAAGCCATTAGGTTGGATTATTCCCAACGCCATCCTTCCTTTGCTTTGATTACCTGTTGTCATGCAAGAAGTTGTGAGTGGTTCGAATGGTTATCGACATGAACCCTAAGGCGTAAGCCCGCTGTTTTGATATGATAGGATGGTGGTGCTGGAACTGGGTTCTTGCAGTGTCAGTAGGCTAAAAGGGAATGGAAAACAGGACTTGTGATTCTCGGCGGCGATCGAGCTGTCGTCAGCGTTAGAAAGTTTTTTTTTTTTCTTTCAAGACAGGACAAGAGACAGTCCACCATAAACTCTCGAAATGCTTGAGTTGGTATCACAGTTGGTAGATGTCAGAGCTGGCTAGCAACGGGACATACAGAGAAAAGGATTTTTTATTTCACTCTTCCTGACAAAAAAAAATCATAAGGTTCAAGGCCCAAAGACTATTCATATGGGCAGTCAAAGTCATCTGTTAGTCATTCATCTAAGTTTGACATAGAAAAGGGTCATTATTTTCTTCTTTGGAAGTTATATAATGCAATTGTTATGGCATATGGTTTGGTCGTTTTTTCTCCAATTATATTAGAAGCAAAATGAACATTAAGGTTATGGGTCTGTTTATGCAGGTCATGGCGTCCTAATGTTTGCTGCGGCTTCTGCTTCCGCTGGTCTGGCCACTTTTTTCCAGAGGGACACAGACTACTGCGCTTGGACGCTTCTATGCGGCAACTACAACATGGCAGTTATACTGGCCTTCATGGCATGGTCGTTTATGGCAGCATCTGCGACTTCCATGTTCTGGCTGTTGGTTTCATTTGGCTGATCGCATAGTCTCCGTCCTGCTGTTTACTCAGATCAGTATATGACTACGCAGGCAGTGCTGTCAAAAGCTATCGGTCCTACACAGATTGTAGTATGCTTGACACTTTTATATTGTACTATACAGATCTACAACGTATTGGAACTGTTTATGGTGTGCTACTTCAAAATATATAGCCCTTGCATGTTGGACAATCATGATCAGGCAGAACTTGCAGACAAGAAAGTCACAGCTAATCTTAAAGTCAAATGAAATGATACAGTTCTTATCAGTAAGAGGATGTCCTTTATTTTTAGATATTTGTGAAACGGAAACTATTCCTAATAGGTTTGGCAACTATGGAAGCATCGCCATGCGTGGTGTTAGCCACATGGATCCTTCACTTCTGCGCCTCCTACGATCTTGCCGAGATGAGGCTATGCTATGGCGCTGTCGTCTCCCGATGATGATCATGGAGTGGTCGACGATTGGTGTGTAATGTTTCAAAATGTAATCTGCATCTCTCCCCATGCTGGCTGTTTATTTGTAAACCATTTAGGTGGGGACGCTCATCACCCCCCCCCCCCCCCCCCTCCCCCCCCCCCCCCCCCCCCCCCCCCCCCCCGCGTTGACCCGTCAACAAAAAACTTTGACCAAATGGCTCGCATGTCAAATAGTCGATACAAGTAATCACTCACTGAGAGGTATTACATGAAATGCTACTGATTCAATTCAATCATGTCTCAATCAGACTCTCCTAGGAAAAATAGCCAAACATATGGTGCTACTATAAAACCAACAGGTATGAAGAACTGACCTTTACCAATTCAGGGTTCCCATGAATGCATTGATCAAATAGTCTCTCATATGCACCTTTATAAGATCTCGGACTTCAATATTGTCTCCACGCTCTTCTATAGAGCACCACTATTGGCATATGTGAGCATGATGAGCCAAACATCAATAACTTTATGATCCCTGGGATTATAACTTTATGATCCCTTTAAGCTTCTTAGTCCGAAGGCCCGTGGATCCACAACACCAACTTCAGCTGCTGACGGATCTGCAGTATAATCCCTCCAGCATTGACTGGCACAGCCGAGAACAGCAAGAACCTGAGTAAATGTGGCATTTGGTCCACATCAATTGTTTCGATGAACGATATCGCAAAAGTCACTGCCTTCAAATATTATACAAAAGAATAAGAACATTTTTCATCCCGCATCATGATATATCAGTTACAAAAAAAAGTATATATATGAAGGGGAAAAAAACATAGAAAACAAAGCTGAAGCAAATCCATGAAATCATCACCTGCTCCTGCAACATCTCGTTGAGGTTAGGTCCGACAACACGTCAAGCACGGCAACCACAACCTCCGATTCCTCCTGCAAAATCTTCTCCGGCGTGGAGATCACGGTGGCATGGCTCTGGTCGCCTACCATTCCAGGAGCGAGCAGATCATCTCCTTGAGGCGGGGCAGGGCCACTGAGAGCACCTCCACAAGCTTCTCCACGAAGGCGGCAGCATGGACGAGGGAATCAAGCCACCGGAATTGCGCGATGAAGAGCCGCCCCACGTCGTCCTGCAGCGGCAATCCGTCGAGCGCTGCGCCGTCGAAGTTGTGGTTGCCGTGCTTGACGAGTGCTCGGGCAGCTTCTCGAGGAGGAGCGCGAGGAGGGCAGGCTGCAGCGCGGGCACGGAGAGGAAAGCGCGCGAGGCTGGGCGCGTGCGTGGTGGTGGGGAGGAGGACGCGGCCGCGAAGGCGGCGAGCCCCGCGGGGAGGTGCCCTGCCAGCGGCGAGCGAGCGCGCGACGCGGGCTGCGAATGAATGAGGGGAGGGGAGCGGAGGGCCGGGGGCTGGTGCGGCGGCACGAGGAGCGTGCAGCCAGCGTCGGCGAGGAGCTCCGCCTCTGTGTCGACGGCGTTGGAGGAGTCGGGCTCGGCCGCAGCAGGCGGCAGGCGGGGCGGGGAAGACGGAGCGGCGGCGGGAGCTTGCGGGGGTTGACGGGGCGCTTGCGCTGCAGACACACCATCGCGCCGACGGGCGCCGAGGGGGGAGGCTTCTTCGAGAAGACACGGCGGCGACGGATTTGGGGGATTTGGGAGGTTGGGCGTGGGGAATCGAAAATTTGCGCGCCACTGGGGAGCCGCACCGTACCGTCTATATCGCCACGCGTGACGCGCCCCACGCAGGAGTGCAGGACGCCGTAGACTCCACACGGCGGCTGACTGAATGATCGCTGGGTGATGTGCCTCGGTAGTCAGTTGAATTGAATGGATAATGTCTGATGGCAAAGTCCGGATTTCAGCTCTTTCTCCTCTTTGCCCTCAAAAAAAAAAAAAAGCTCTTCTCCTCTTCTCACTGCTTTTTTGGGTAAATTTAGAGCAATGCCTCTCTGCTTTGCTATTCTTTCAGAAACACGATCGATACATGTCACCGTGTGCACGGTGCACCATGTTTTGCTACAAAAGAATTGTTGTTGGCTAGTTAAAGAGATAATATGCTGAGTGAGTGATGTCCAATCCATTAATTTCTGTTTGGTCGCACATGAAAATTTCTAGCCCCATGGCTATGTCCTCCATTTTCACACCATCGGCAATTCGGCACAGCTCTCCAATAGGCCAATTCATCGTGCCAGTAAGTGGCGTAGCTAGACGGGCCGACCAGGTTGGGTCGCAAAGGAAAAAGAATGAGCCGTGGATCTAAATCAAAAGCCCTCTACAGTGCATGCTGCAGTGCTAGAAATGATGATGTTTTTCCATAATTCTAGGGTGCCACCCACTAGCTACGCCACTGGTGCCAGTCAAACATTTTCAAAACTCCCAACCTGACACTCACTGTTCTATGGGTCCCTCAGTCCTTGTGTTATTGGGCATGCATTGAGGAGAGGAAATAACAAGTTATCCCAAATTTAGAATATTGTCCATCAACTTGGTAAAGCTATATCATATGCATCTACTCTATTATCTAAAAAAAAAAACTACTGCCTTCATCTCAATTTATTATCTAACAATTGATTATCTTTTTGTTGGATCTTACCCGGATTTTAAAGCTTAATTAATTCCTTCTTCCTAGGCAATATATGTATGGAATAATATTAAAAGCCGGTTCTAACATACTAAAAGCCACGCATATATAGAGGGGCTTGGCAGTCAAGTCAATTCTAAGGACTCCACATGAGAGACGACAATATGGGGGTACATCTTGTCTTCTTACCATGAAGACTACACTCTTGTTCGTTTTACTCTTGGGATGTCTATCGTTGCCTACACAATGTATGTATACACCATCATATTGTCTTCTTACCACGAAATTAATGATATATACATGAAAAATTGTGTATTTACAAACAAAGATATCGCAGCAGGACGTATACAAGTCGGTGGCCAGAAGTGATATGGCCACAGCCATGAACTCCACATTATTAGATGAGAGCAAAATCTTTGTGATATTTTGTGGAAAGTTGAAATGTAATGATTTCGGTCATGGCTGGCAGACCTGCTACTGCTGCGGGGCCACCGAGCAATGCTACGAGACAATTGAAAAGTGTAGGGCTAAGTGCGTTCACTGCAATCCCAAATGTCCACAGCCATCTCCCCAACATCAAGCGATGGAAGATCGACCAGTGCCAATCATAGAATATGTAACATCTTAGAAACAAGAATTTATGTATGCTGTAACACTAGATTGAGCCAAATAATGCATATGTTACATCATCAATGAATTTATACAGTGTGGCGCTACAATTCATATTAGATTAATTAATTCATACCCATACACCGTTTGTGCATATCTGAAGCTGCATATATGCCTTGTTTCAATCGTGTAGAGTATAGGTAAATGAAAAGTGATGCACAGGGAATATCAAGAATTATTCAAATTAAAAGATCTAATTCCAGAGTGACCAACAACTAACTTTCTACGGCTCAAAAGGGCAAGCAGAGAAATCAGTTTCAGCTAGAAAAATTTGTATACACAATCCAAACTTTAATGCATGCAGGAGCAAAGAATGAAGACATATTAATTCAGGCTAGTTGTTCAACGATCCGTGCAGACTACTTCAAAGCCAATACTAGTATGGGTAAAATGATCAAACCATTTATTCGCAAAAAAAAAAAAATGATCAAACCATTCATGTTGCACCCCTCATTTGCACCGTCGACGCCAGCCACACCGGCCGGCACCGCGGCAGACGAAGGCAAGATCGAAGGGATCCATTGAACGCGCCGACGTCCATAACCTAGCTGCGAGATGTCGGGACTCACCGGCTAAGCCATGTCCGTTGGCGATTGGCGCCGCCATATTACAGAGCTCCACCAGCCGCCAGGGCAACATGACGGCCCGAGTTGACGACAAAGTTGCGGTTCGCCTTACCTCATCAACATGATCCCTGCAACGCCGGCCACCACCGCGAGAGCATGATCCCTGCAACGCCGGCCACCACCGCGGATCCACGCCGCCGCCGCCGCCACACACCTGGCTGCGGCCATGCGGCGCCTCGACAATCCGGGTCTACGCGCGAGCACGAGTCCTCATTGCAAACACAGTACCACTACCTGCATAATCATGGAGTTGTCCTTGCTGTTTGTTTAAGGTTTCGTCGTGGACTTGCAGTACAGTTTAGATCCAAATTGATCAGAGGCAGCTTGTGACAATTATGTCGTCAAAAATTGACATTTGTAGTTGCATCAGGATGAAACGAATTCATGTGAGTAAAAGAGGACCTGCACTCCTGCCAGTTCCTGCCACGCACTACACCACAGCACGGAATACCAACCCACACCAGTTGGTAAAAGGGACTATTCTCGATCAACTATTGGTCGGTAAGGTTATATACCTATCCCTCGGTCAGTAATTAATTCTTGTTTTACTAACAAACAGTGGGTCGATAATAAATTTTACGGTACATGTAGCGTTACACCTGCCGCCAAGCCCTGATTGTCGCCGCTCAATTGGAAATAGAAGAATGAACCAAGAGGAAATTATTTAGGGTTCACGCGAGCAATAACGAAGAAATCCAATCTTAAAAATGTGTTTGATATACTACATTGCACTAACGGTTGCACAAAAATTATTTGCATGCCACAATTTTCTTCTCTAGAATACCCTAGAACTGTTTATGCTAGTCTCAATACTATATCATGTTATTGGGGAGAGTTGAAGTAGTATAAATACATCTAAACCGTTAGAGGATAAAAAAGGTAGATGGCCATATACATTTGGGGGTCTCATATCTGATTTGAACTAAAAGACTTGCATGGCACGGGTTTGTCATTATTATTTTTTCTGGCATTGCCTCAGCTTAATAAAATACTAGAGTATTGGTGGGCAAAAAACAATGGATCTGGATTGGCAAACCGTAATACTAGCTACTGTGTCTCCATAATACTAGTTAGTATATTATGGACCATATCTAGTCATATATATGTGGGGCGGTGTTATATGTAATTAATCGCCCATATCTAGCATTGTTTTGTCAACTTAATATGTAGTGCATTTTTAACGTCAATTAATAATATCTATATGGAAGTCAAGCATTTAGAGAATGGTCTATCATTTGCTTAATAACTACCAACAAGCCATGCATGATATATTGTACCCCATACATATATAAAGAAGGACCGAGGAACTTGAACTCCTACAATTGATCTGCAAGGAACAATATAAGGGACAAATGCCTAGTACATACATGATGAATAGGTTATTGTTTGTTGTGCTATTCGGATGCCTTGCTTGCCGGCACTGTGTAAGTATACGATACTCCGTCTTGATCTTGCGTTGAACTTTCGACAGTTATTTTGTTATTTACATATGTGAGAGTATTGTGTCTTGGCGACGCAAATATTGCAGCAGGTCAACCGCATCTACCAGTGGCCAAGAGTGCTATAGCTACCTCCGCCAACTCCACATTACTAGGCGAGAGCAAAATCGCTTTTGTATTTTGCTCCGAAGAGGAGTGTGAATTCGAAGGTGAAAGTGGCTGGAAGAAATGTTTCTGCTGCGCGCAGACCAACCTGTGCTACAGGGAGTCAGAAGTCTGTAGGCATCTGTGCCCTAACTGCAACCCCAAATGTCCACTTCCACCATCGCCGCCAAGTCAACAAATGATGATGAATGATCAAGTAGTTTCAGTAATGAATGCAACCTTTTTTACAAATAAAAAGGCCGTGTGATCTGAAAATCGTTTGTTAGTCAATAAAATAATTTTTAGAGAATGAAAAATTATATTCCATCAATGAGTTAATGAAAGTACCAATGGATATGATATATTGTTACAGAAGGATTTTGCAACACATTTGTTGATGACTTTCATGTAAGATACTCTCTCCATTCTTTTGATGAGCATCATAAAAAAAAATGAACAGGGAGTAACTGGCAATGCATTGATGCTTCCTCATTGTATGGTCATTTTCTCAGCCTTTTTTCGTCTTAGGCTCATGGAATAAATTTGTGGACACATCATCTGATTTTCCGCGATGATAGGCTGAGTGCTCATGAGCTCACAAAAATCCGTACATTAATTTTTCGAAAGCCACTATGCGAAGTGAGGAATTCAGAGAATTTAAGATGTAGCCGTCCTGCAATTCTCTTTGTCCATAGGCTGCGGGTCACAGGATACACTCCAGGAAGAGATGAATCCATTGTTCCAACTTCCAAGGACTCAGTTTCGGTACCAAATTGAACAGAAGTACTTGAGCCAGATTGGGCTAGATATGCTGTCAAGTGCGGAGCTGGCCCTTTCGAGAGCTGCTAACCGGGCACTGGCGGCCCAGCATCTGCCAATGAAGGAGGAAGTTGTAGCAGTTCTTGTTCTACCGCACAATTATTATGCTGTGGAAGGAGCTAACTGTGACGTCCTCAATGGCTCTAATGGCCATGATACATGATTGGTCTGCCTATGCTGACAATCTCGTCACCTCTAGTTACGGGAGTCATTACATGCATGGGTTTGTTTGGTTCTGTCCGTATAGTTATCCGTCCGTGAAATTTTGGAATGGGCCTGTTCATCTGTTGCTTGGCAGCAGCTACAGTGTTTCAGTTATTTCTTCAGCAGCTGCTACAGTATTCCTAGCAGCCGCTACAGTGTTCGCAGTTATTTCTTCAACAGCTGCAGCTGCAGCGCAGCCTGCCGAACAGACTGGATAGTTAATGCCACTTCAGCAGAAGGAAAAAAAACATGCTGAGAGTAGAAAAATTCAAATAAGTGAAACAATATACGTATTTCAGATGTCCCGTAATAGTTTCAGATAGAATGTACATCCACGTCTCCATACAAAACAAACAGAGAGCACTGAACATCTGGTCACGGTTGTAGCTACAGTCAGTTACGGCTGCAACTGCCATTCATGATCTCTCGAGTTGTTCACGAAGCGTCACATCCTTGTATAGAATCAAGCAACTGTCACGCTTTTGGGACCGTTGGCGTTGCCACATGCAAAGTAGGAATTACATCCCAGATGGCGGTGCCAAGACCCGCTAGCTGATCCCAGCCTCCTCCATCCATCACACACGATCCTTCTGGCTTTCGGTTCTGTGACTGGGTAAGTAGTAAATTTTTGGGGGTTTTTTTCACCTATCTTTATAGTAAAAATATAACTGCTATATGCCTGTCGTTCACAATAGAGCCACACACCGTCTCTCCTTTTTCTCTTCATAGCATCAATCACCGAACCTGAAAATATGCTGGCACATACGGTTTAATCCTTTCAATTAAATAACATAGGACGCCAAAGAAGCATGTAGTGGAACTTATGTGGGCGTTTGTTGCAGGGCATGGCGGTCCTAACCTTTGCGTCATCCTCTTCCTCAGCTGGTGTGGCATTGTTCTTCGACGGAGACACCAACTTGTGCGAGATCTATACGCCCCAACTCTGCAGTCAATACAAGATGTCGGTGGTAGTTCTGGCATTCGTGACCTGGTCCTTCAGCGCAGCATCAGCTACATCCTTGTTCTGGCTAGTAGCATCACTATACTGATGCCGTGTGTCCCCATCATCGTTCTGCTGTAACACTCAGCGTACGTTGGCCGCACTGATTTACATTTCGTTTGGCAGTACTTAAGCAAAGACTATCGATCCTATACAGATTGTATTATCCTTGAGACACTTTCATATTGTATTCGGTACTATATTGATCTAACCCTTATTTGAGCTGTAACTTGCGATTCTATTTCATTTGGTAGTACTCCCTCCGTTCTTAAAATGATGTCGCCGTTGACTTTTTGACTTACGTTTGACCGCTCGTCTTATTCAAAAAAGTTTAAAAATTATCAAATATTTTGTTATAATTTGTTTTATCACTAGTGAAATTTGAAACATAACTTGTAATTTTGCATATTTAAGCTAATATTTTGAATAAGACGAAAGGTCAAACATAACTCAAAAAGTCAACGGCGACATCAATTAAAAAACGGAGGGAGTACTTATAATGCTACTTCTGGGTAACAATTAACCTTGCATGATCGGCAACAAGGACTCCCTGAATCTTATAAACAAATGGCTGGGTCAGACCCATAAAAGGCTGTCCTCATTTCATAAAACGGTCCCTATTAGTAAAAGCGTGGTAAGTTTTGCATCCAGTGACACCAAATCATGTGCAGTGACAGAGCAAATAAGATAGCAAATTACAGGCATCACCAAATCCTGTGCAAATGACTGCACCATTGCATCCAGACACGATTAGTACAAGTGCAAGTGACTGCACAAATAAGTTAGCAAATCACAGGCATCACGATATCATGTCCACAGATCTACCAAAAGACGTAAGCTTTAATAAACAAGGTTCAAGCAGCTGGGCCGAAACAACAAGCTCAAAGTCAATTATACTGGATAGTCTCGCAGAAATCACAAGATGGGATGCATAGTTCAGACAACATGAAAACAGCTATCCATATCACTAACTTAACAAGCAACAGTCAACACAAGGTCTGGCCTCTTTACCTACATTCCATCAGAACAAAGCCCCTCCCATCAAAACAGAGTGCTACACATAAGGTTTTCTTCTCTCTTACTGAAAGGAAACTACTAGTACCCCGATATGGAGCGAATGGTTTAGGACGGTTGAATATGCAGATATTCGATAGGTGTGATCATGATTCTCTCGCGCCATGAGGATCTTCCATAAATGCGACAGCAAGCTACTTATACCTGGACATGAGATCGGCAAAGTCAGTAGAAAATAAAGGAAAGCATATGCATATGTGCAGTGAAAAGCTACTTTCAAAATATTTTTCAACATTGTGCAGTACGAAAACATAGAACAATCAGAAGTTGGAGCCGATCATCTCAATTCTCAAGATAGAACTTGGCTGTTGTTTAGATTAGGATCAGGATAACAAAAATGCAGCTTCACAAAGTTTACCTACCAACCACATGCTGCACCCCTAAATGCCAGTAACTAGGATACAAATTAAATAATGAAGGCATGAACACAGGCTACCGTTCAGTTAAAACGCACTCGTAAAGATATAGCACATAATGGATTTGAGCCTGTGAAATGCCATCAGGAATGACTCATGTCTAGGCATAATGAATTCCTTAAAGGCAGTATGTGTGTGTTAAAATTGAAGAAAAAATAGCAAGGGGAAGTTGGCCTAGAATTACCACATGAAGAGTCAACGGGAACAAGTGAGTAATTGGATCGCGCCACGCCTCTACATAAAACAGAGAATCAAAATGCAAACTCTAATAAATGATGCTTAGGGAAAACTAGTCATGAATAGGATAATCATTCAACCCAACCCACTAGCAAAAGCAATGGATGATGGAATTCTTGCGCCAACAAAAATTGTTCCAAGAACTAAGAGTACTCTGTGATTCTAGCATTAGATTTGCTCCTAACATCCCAAATTTGAACAGTTACAGTAGACCAAATACCAACACATTCCAACCAAATATGTGGACCAACATGCCAGGATTAATCACTCCAGTAAGGATATAATGCCATTAAAATAACAGTTTGTGACGTTTTATTGCTGAAATGCATGTAGAAAAAAACAGGACGATGGATTTCCACTACAGCTAATAGATTTCCTTTCTTCCCTCAGATTCTCCTATTGAAAACAGACATATTAACGTTCCCACAAAACTTGGTACATGATCATCCAAATGACCTACCAACAGATTTCCTGGCAACTATTACTAAGTATAGAAGTCCCACTGTATTTCATTCTTGTTTTTTCGATGACTATTCAACTACACAAATTACACCGAAGTAACCAGTCAAGATTCTTCAGGACAAACCAACATGATTTAGCATCTTCGATAACAACTAGCGCAGTATCCAAATGCTCAAAAACCGATAGGCAGCAACAAACACAGGACGGCCATGCCATGCCATGCCAATAACATATCAGCCATGTTCACTCCCGAATTCTATCTATTGTCTTAACTGATTAGGTGTATATCCATATATAACTCAAAGATTTGGAAGAAATCACCAGTGGTAAACAATTTAATTGACATCAGCAATTAGCGATGAAGCCAAAGTGGCACCTTCCAGCTGTACTCGGTATCACATTTCAAACAAGATGGTAAACGTATGAAATTAGAAAGGGAAACAGACTGATCCAGTACAGCACAAACAAAACTGCTTCCAACAGACCACAATTGCAGCAATGTGCAGGCAGACAACAGGAAAATCGACCAGGTATAATAATTAGGCAATATTGCTAGGTATACTCAACCTAAAAAAAGGCACCAAATCAGGAGAAAATAAACCCTGAGCACCAGTTAACAAGAAGGTAAACGGTGGGGGTTTAGAAGTTTTTTTTTTTTTTTTTACACGGGGTCAGAAGTATATTGGTATGAAGCTAGCAAGACAAACGGACAGATCCAGTAGTAAGGACAAACAAAACTGCATCCAACAGACCCCAATTGCAGTGCCAGAAAAGAAATTTCAAAGTACAGGCAACAGGAACATCTCATCGGGTTTTGATCGGGGTAAAATCGCTAGGTATAATGACTCTAAACACCAATTAACAATTTTGAATGCAATAATGTATCACTCAAACTTACAGGTAAGAAGCTACTGCGGCGGGTTCTGTCCAGGCTGCTGCGGCGGCGGTGGCGGCATTCCGGGCCTTGGCGGCTGTCCGAATGGCGGTGGCATCCCCGGCCTCATCCCCGGTGGTGGCCCCGGCATACCAGGCCTTGGCGGCCCCATCGGCGGTGGTCCCCGCATGAACTGCTGCGGCGGCGGTCCCCAGGGAACGGACCCGGCGGCCCAGGCGGGCGTTGGAACTGCATCTGCATCGGCGGGGGCATCCCAGGCCGCATGGGCGGCGGAAGCTGCCCCGGCGGGCGCACGACCTGCGGATACGCCACCGGCGGCGCCGAGAGGTTCGGCATCGGTGGCCGCGAGATCTGGGGCTGCATCATGCCTGGGCCGGACCGCCGACGCCTCGTACTGGTCCAGCAAGGCCCGGAGCGGCCTGTAGCAGCGGACCCGTGGCCACCCCGCGTCCGGCGGCGCGCCCAACTCCCGGGCCAGCGAGCGCTCCCCGCCGCGGCGGCCTTGGCGCGGGACTCGTCGGGCGGCGGCGGGCCCTCGACGGTCATGGAGACGACCTCCTCGCCGCGGAGCAAGAGTAGGCCGAGCGTGCGGCGCTCCTCGCGGTCGCCGGAGGCGGTCTTGGAGGACTTGGAGGGCGGGAGGCGGCGGAACTCCTCGCAGTCGCCGAGGACGAGGTTCATGTGGCGGTCGAAGGCCATGAACTTGCCCACGAGCTGGCGCCCGTCCTGGATCGTCACGCGCATGCGGTAGTTGACGAACTGGAGCATCTTGGAGCCCTTCGGGTTCGACATGGCGGCGGCGGGGACGGCGCCGCCGTGGAGTCTAGGGTTAGGGTTGCGGCGGCGGCGGCGAGAGGGGGAGGAAGAAGAGGCCGAGATGTAAGAAAGGGTTTTCGAAGGGGTTTGAGTTGGTCTTGTGCGTGCGGAGAAGCGGCGAGATCTTGTGGGCTCCTGGGCCTTTGTAATGTCGGTTGGTTGCGGGCCCGTGTGCGGAACAATTGAAAGAGTTGAGATCGGGCTTGCTAGTTGACCTTGGGCTACTTTGAGAATAACATGGTCAATTCACTTGCTATTTTTATAAGTTTTAGATCCTCCATCATTTTTTTTTGGAGCAATTGCATTTCAACCATTCTTTTTTAGTCCAATTGCGAAATACTTTCAGATTGTGGTTTTACCATAAATTTTCAAAAAACAGTGGTAAATGCAAATATTTTGCAATTTATCACATATTTACAAATCTGAAAATTAATGGGTATTTCACAAATGGAGTCTAAAATTATGGTCAAAACGTTATTGTACTTTTTATTTAGAAAATATTTCTTTAGAAAAACAATACAAACATGCAGATACTCACAAAAACGCACGAATACTCACTCCTATGAACACACGCACGCAACCCTCACTCCTATAACACTGCCATCCTTCTTGAAACCATTGCATCGCAGGATGTTGAGTACAACTACAAGCATGAGGATGTATCAAGAGATTCTTGAGGGATGCATCGACAGATCAAGGACGGTCAAGCACATAACCAACTTCATGATGATCTTGTCAAGCATCTGTGGCGTCTCCATGGGCAATACTTATGTTCATGTGTCTTTTATTTAATTGGATGTAATGATCTTTTTTGCATTTTGAATTTGAAAATCATGTATTTGAATTGTTGTTGAATTGTGTTGGACTTGATTATATGTTCATTGTGAGAGGAAAAGAATAAAATGAAATATAGGTACTCTAATTTTAAGTAGCTAATGTTGAATGCTCTGTTCGAGTTGCTCTCAATAGGTACATAGCAAAATTGTTCCTTGGGCGCGAGCCTTCAAGGTATTGCTCAGTCTTGTAAGGTGCACCCTTCGCCAAAAAAAAAAAAAAAAGTCTTGTAAGGTGCACACAATCGAATTCAATTTCCGAAGAATCAATCAAATTACAACCCGACACACATTCGTAAGTTATTCGACCCTCGTGACCGAGGAGGTGGAGCACTACGTGGGCCGATGCGCGCGGTGCCTAGAACACAAGTGCGGCGGCGACCCCCACGCCGGCCGCCAACGCCGCCGCGAGCCCTCCGGGTGGTGTACGCGGCGCGGGTGAAGACGGCGGCGAGGGGGATGAGGAGGTGGAGGGTCCCGACGCCGACAACTTGATGGCCGGGAGGACGGTGATGTTGAGCCTCATGCCCTGCTGCGCGCAGTGATCGCCCACCCCGCAGAAGAACCACCTGGGCCCCGCCGTGCCGAGGGGGACCCTGTCCTCGCCGGAGCTCCAGGACCCGAGCCTGTTGTCCTGGCTGCACGCGGCGAAGTTCTCCGCCGTCGCCTCCACCACCGTGTGCTTGCCAATGGCGTACTTGAACACTGCGAGTTAATTAACAAGATCGTTGGCTGCAAATCGAAGAGGAGGTTAATTAAATGGCTAACAAAAGTGTGCTTGCGTACCCAGCGTGTCGCCGACGATGAACTCGTTGCCGTCGACCCACTTATCGTAGTCGAATCCGAGGCCCCAGCCATGTTCACCCCCGACAATGAGGTTTGCGGCCAGGGCCGGCGGCGCCAACGCGACGAAGACGGCGGCGAAAACAACGACGGCCACAACTTGCTTGGAAGCCATATGTTGCAGCACCAACGATCTTAGAATCCTGAGCTCCTCCAGTCACTCCACCGAGATCTTCTGCTCATCTGCCGGCCGCGCGTTGTGCACGGAACGCCGTACAAGAACTTATATACGTCGAGGACGGCAAACAGAGACCAGAGATCGAAGCATCATGTTTAGGCATTGCTTTGGTATCATCAGCTGAAAGCAAATGTTTGGAGAGGAATAAATCCATGCACGCAGCTGCATCGCACAGAGTACAGGGTGGTGCTACTGCCAACCTCGGATGCATCGATCTAGTGCTAGTTTATCTTCGTCGAAATTTGTCCCGGCTTGCACTGGCCGCGTCTACGAGACTACGACTACGGACACGAAATTCCAGGGTACATGTGGCCATGTGGGATGTGGCGCGCCATGGAAGCTTCCGAGTGTGGTACCAGATGGTTGAAAACAGTATTACTTCCCATGACTCCTATATAAGTTTGCTCAAAGTTAAATCTTTTTGAATTTGATCATCAATAGCTAAAATACTACTCCCTTTATTTTAAACTGTTGTTGTCGTTGATTTTTTTTTGTTACGTTTGACTATTCATTTTGTTCAAAACAAATTTAAAATCTATCATATATTTTGTTATAATTGTTTTATCACTAAAAAACTTGAAACACAACTTATAATTTTGCATATTTGAGCTAATATTTTGAATAAGACTAACGGTCAAACATAACTCAAAAAGTCAACAATGACAACAATTTAAAAACGGATGGAGTATATTGGTTGGACACCACCCATACTCCTGAATTCATCTTGAAAATTAATTTTATAATTCAGTTTTCTAAATTAATGAAGTTTTGTGGATATTATTAGTCAAATTTTAATGCTAGAGGTCATGTCAATGTTCTAATT
This sequence comes from Eragrostis nindensis, assembly GCA_012490785.1. NCBI lineage: Eukaryota > Viridiplantae > Streptophyta > Magnoliopsida > Poales > Poaceae > Eragrostis > Eragrostis nindensis. The sequence continues at coordinate 16,634 of JAAXCT010003893.1, forward strand.
GACATGTACATCACATACAGTACTCTAACAATATTGGAGCTTGTTGGGGATCGGTATTTGCGATAATAATGACACCCCCTTTTTTGCCTTTGGATTTTGACTGCAGGTAACCTAACTGCCGACGTTTCGAGCTCCCGGCCGAGAATTGGCGACAGCCCCGGGAGCTGCGTCATCGGGTTCCCGACATTGATCGAGGAGGACGCTATCTCCCCTGTCGCTGCGTCGGAAATGGCGGCGACGAACAATGGCGGCAGTCCCTGAAGGAGATGAAGCCCGACATGATAACGTCCAGGATCAGGCCGGCGAATGACGTCACCTAGCTAGGGTTTCCGTCGTCAAAAAGGAAATGTCATTTGTACCCTTTTGACAATGTTGTACAGAATATTCCGCGTATATAGTGGGTGGCCAAGGGTGGTTTGGTCATGTCGAAATAACCCTTGGCCTTCCCTATAAATACCCGCCCCCGGGCTCCGTAGAACGGGGGGGAAGAGGAGAGATTACACCCTTGTAATGACATGCTGCTCCGTTATTCCTTGAGTGTCATTTGATTGTCCGTGTCGGGATTCTTTGTTGCGATAATGAAGAATTCCCAACATTGGCGCCCACCGTGTGTGTTGCTCGAAAATACTACCCGTGATGCCACAAAGAAAGAAAAGAGCACTTAGTCCAAAAAACACCATCAGTTCCCACCCGCCGGACTTAGAGGAAGAAATCTCCCTCCCAAACCCAGGCATTCTCGGAAGAAGAAATTCGTTGGCATTCATTCAAGCAAGGCAAATGGCCGACGAGACCAACCGAATTTCCGGCGTGGCACAAGCAAGCTTGGCCGCCGGGAATTCAGCCAAGTGATAAAGACATCGCCGCCAAAGCTCTATCGACCTCACTCTCAGTGAAGAAGAGAAAAGTCGAAGCAGGTTAAAAGCCGGCAAGCAATGGGCGGAACTGCCGTTGACAATCAACCCTGAAGAAAGTGATCCAGAGGAAGATGAAGTTGACAAGCAAATGCGTCAGCTCTCCAACTTGCAACAACTTGGAAAAAGACTCAAGCTAAAAGGAGAAGATAATCTCTGAAGAAAGGGCTAGGGAGAAAGAAAGGCTCCGGTTGCAGATTGAACAGGCAAAGGCGGCAGTGGCCGAACTACAAAAAGAGCTCGATGAGATGACAAGTACGAAAAGTCAAAATAGCGACGCAAAAAGAGAGCATCACCAAGTGACTCCCGACTTTGAAACAAACACCAATAGCGAAGGCCATCATAGGCCTCAGAATACCGCCAATATGTACCTTTCGTGAGCAAATTCGACAAGAATTCCCCCTTGTCAGAAGGCCTTCAGTTGACCCCATGGCCAGCAAAATACAAGCCTATCTCCTTATCAACGTACAACGGCTCAACCGACCCAAGGCAATTCTTGATGTCATTTTGAAGCCGCGCGGTAGCGTCTGCCGGAGGAGATGATACCGTATTGGCCAAGACCTTTGTCACCGCAATTGAGCATCAAGCTCTCGAGTGGTACTCTAGGCTGAAGCCCGGATCAATATATCATGGGAGAACCTAAGGGACAAATTGACGACAAACTTCCAAGGTTTTCACAGAACATCTATATCTGCAGATGAACTGAGAGCATGTGTTCAGCAAGAAAAAGAACCCCTGCAAGACTATTTTCAGAGATTTGTCAAGCTCAAAGCCCGAACAGATGATATTCCAGACCAATTGTCATTGATGCCGCAATTGGAGGGTTGCGAGCCGGCCCTTGTGCCACTCACTTTTCTATGCACCGCCCTTCAACACTCGAAGAGCTCTTCTCAACGGTCGATCAATTATGTAGAGCCGACAATGATCACAGAAGAAGATTAGAGCCGCAAAGCGCGCAGCGTCAGGCGAAGAAAAACCAATCGAGCCAAAGGCAACAGGATTGGAATTCGTCTAGGAGAGGAGGCAACAATAATCAGAGCCAGAACTACAACCTAGTCAATCATATTGACAATCAAGAAGAAAAAACCGACACAAGCAGTCCTGCAGGCAATTTTTCGCATAGAGGAGGAAGAAACAATCGCTCTCGAGGAAGGGGTCGCGGCAATTCGCAAAACTCGCGAAACCAAGAACCAAAAAAGTCATACTGTCTGTTCCACGGACTTGACAAGGGCCATACCTCCAAGGGATGCCCAGAAACAAAGGATGCCATGGAAAGAATGAAAGCCAAGGAACAAAGAAGCGGTTGGTATTTCTCACACCAAACAGAAAACACCACCTTAGGCTGGTTAGGCCTAGAGTGAATATTCCCGGTTCGGCGCCAGAAATACCTGGGGTTAAGTTACTTGCTTAAGATACATAATAATCCACAACTAGCAACGAGTGCTAGAAATGTATTATTAGTATTTAATCATAAAAGATAATACGCAAGCGCACGGATAACCCGTTGTAGCATTTCACCCGAGAGTATTCCAGGGTATCATATTTATATTTCCCAAAGGAAGACGTGGTTGACAAGTGTGTACTTATACTCATGGTGTTACAAATGATAGATCATAACAATATCCATGCAATGCGGGGGGTAAGGCGATAAATGGATAGAGGATAGTGCGACACACACAGCAGGCATTTCCACTCTCTGATAAAAGGCGAGAGGCGGCTCTAAGCTAGACTAAGGTTAAGTAAGAGGAACTGCTACTCCTAATGTACATCGTCAAGTAGCGTGCGTAGCATCTACCTATAGCCTAAGCTGCACACAAGCAAGACAAGACTAAGCTGTTCTACTGCCAAGCCATCATCGGGAGATCCAGCGATCAGAGTCTGCCCCAATCTCGGGACATTTCATATATACTCCTACGCCATACCCGAACGTGGGGATTACAAGGGACGGACAGGGCTGTCACCACCTGCCACCTACCTCTACAAACCGTGGGGCACGAAACACGCATCCAAGGGTGGAAAGGAAGCCCTAGCACCATGCTAGCGTAACTAACCACAACTCTAGATCCCTCGAGGCACCTCGCAAGGCGATAAACCTAGAGCACTCTTGCAAGACAATGGACCCGATGACTAAGCAAAAGGAACAACTAGGTCTAGCAAGCGATTACTTAGACAAAGGATCAAAGCTAGCACTACGTTAAGCATAGGCGTTCGTCGCTCAAGAACGAGCGACGAACGATGAACAATGAAGAACGATCATCGTTAACCGATGATCGAGTATGAACGAACGACGAACGAACGATGAACGATCATGAACGAACATCGATGAACGATGAACGAACATGAACGAACGAAGAACGTTCATCCAAGATCAAGGATGAACGATGAACTAGCATAAGCACATAACTACTACAAGAACGATGATATTCCATTGATGAGAGAATAAGTCTTACAAAGAGAGTAAAAGGATACAAGGGAATTTACCCCAAACTCTCCAAGGGACTTGGGAGTCAAAAGGGCAGCCCAACTACTCAGCCTAAGCCTAACTAGAGAGCCCCTAGCTCTGGATGTGAGGAGGAGGGAATGAGCCTCTTGTGTTGTGTGTCTTCTAAGGGGAGGGGGTACCCCTTTATTTATAGCCCTCAAAGGCGGTGGAATTGAGGCGGTTCCGTAGGTCGGTGGCATTGATTGCAGGTGGAACCGACCTCCTGAAGTCGGTTGCAAACCGCCATAGAAAGATGGACCCAGGGGGCCTCCTGTCAGGTCGGCCGACCTAGGGTTGGGGTCGGCCGACCTGGCCCTGGCCCCCCCTGGGCTGGGCTTTGGCAGGTTGGCTCCCCTCGGCCTTTTAGCCTCTTTTCCAGGTGCGTGGCCTCAGTTGATATTCTGGGTGGTTCTGGGCCTTTAATCATTGAATTATATTCCCGCGGCGAGCGTCGTTTGGTGGGAGTGTTGGAATCGTCGCCTTGGGCCTTGTTTACACCTGGAAATCCATGTTTTCCACCTGCACATCCAATCTAGAGGTACACGTGAAAATAGGTTATTTGATAACAACAATGCAAAAGTAACAAGTGTTAGTTTCTTCCTTATTTATAGAGCTAATTGACGGTCAAAAACTGGGGTCTAAGGACCGTCAACAACTCCCCCAAGCTGTCCTCCTTGCTCGTCCCGAGCAAGAAGTAGGACTTAGGATGTTGATCAGGAGTTGCTACAATGTTTCATATCTCCTAGGTACCATGCTCACAACGAAGAATACTCTCCTTTGAGTTGAAAAAGTTGGCATGGTAACTTACCCTTTACCTTACTCCTTATGGGGCGTATGGCTTTTTTCCTTGTCTTGGGTGGTTGAGAGATAGAACGGTTATAACAGAGCACCATTCACTTGTCCATCATTTGACTTTTATTTTCCGGGGGTTTTCAAAATTTTTGAATAAAAAGCAAAGTTCCTCGAATGATGCTCTCGAATCGCTCAATAAGTGTATATTCCTCACCAAGGCATTATTGTGTTGCCTCTTTGTCATCCTACTTCTAAGGCTTGTATGTGGAGCTCAAGGTAGGGATGATATGAGGCATACTTGCATCACACATATTGCTGAACCAAAAGAGTGGATCCATGGAGAATGCAAGTCATACAACCTTGATCAAGATGTGCATGTGTGTATGTGGTGGTGGTGAGGTGGAAGAACTATACTCCTTTTTATTTGTTCCTTCTCTCTCTTTTTTGAAGTTTTGAGGAGAACATGGCTATCCTTCTTTCTTTCTTTTCTCAACATTTTTCTTTCTTCCCCATTTTTTTTTCATCATGCTCTATTTTTGTATGAGCAGGGGATTATTCTTTTCTTTCTGTTGCATAGCCATGTCTCAGTGATATATTTGAGAGAGAGAAGGTAACAATGAATTTTTGGAGTATTTATTTTTGGTGGAAAGTGTGGTGGTATGCTTAACTTCCAGTGTGAAGTTTAGCATGCGAGGTGGAGTGACTGATCTTGATCAATGAGAGTATGACAAGCTTCTCACTAGGGTCACACATTTTGATAAAGCTCAATGCAATGACAAGCAGCATATGTGTACGGTTGCAATGTAAGAGCAACATATGGCTGTGGTAGGAATTTTGATCATTGAGGAACTTTATCTTTTTTTGTATTTGTAAAATAAAACTCCGGAAGTCAAGTCGCACTTTGAACAGAGATCATAGCAGCCTATTTGTACCATATCATATCTCATAAAAAATTAGACTTAGATCAAGCACTATGCAGCCCAAGTTTCAAGTTCTAGGTAAGCATAAGCCAAAAATCTCAAAACTTGGGAGAGCACTAAGTGTGACTAGGTACAAACGAGAGATAAAAC
>JAAXCT010003894.1:0-21794 GCA_012490785.1 Eragrostis nindensis
TTTCCCTTCTCCATTTTCATCAACTACCAGGCACGGCAAAATCATTCATTCAGAATTAGAGTGAAGGATCACCTGAGATTGAAACTAACGATGGTCTCCAACTGATCAACCAAAGCACTGGTCCAATTGATGCTCTGGTAGATCTTGGTCCAATCAACTCAGCATCACAAAGTGAACTCATTCCATCGCACGCACTAAAGCAACAGCACCAGGATAAGGTTGTCCGCCCAGATCAATGGCCGTGGCGGAGGGGAGCGTAGGCGCCGGCGGCTGCTGTGGGGATCGCTGGCAGCTCCACCTCCGTCTATCTTCCTCTCCCCGCGGATCGCCGGCAGTCCACAAGTTGCATCAGCCACTGCACGGGGAATGATCCCCATCTCGTCGCCAGCCCGCAGCAAGTCGACCCCTTCCGGATCCCTCCTGCCCAGCACAAACCACAACAAAGAACGTCAGAGCTCACCCAATTTTTGGGCAATCAGGAGGGGGAGGACGGCGAGGATCCGGAACCGAACCTGGTAGAGCGAGGAGCTGGAGGTGAGGGATTGGAGCCGGGACGCCTTGTCCAAGAGCGTCGGGAGGGGGAGGTCGTCGTCCTCTGCCGCGGCGTCGAGACACATCAGCGATTGCATCACGTTCCCCACCTCATGCCAATCTGTCCTCTCCTTTCGCCTACGCCGCTTACGCCTCCACGCGCCGCCGCCGCCGCACGTCCTTGGCGGCCCTCCGCCTCGCCCAGGTCCCTCTCCTCTCCCTCTCAACTCATCCGCTCGGTTGGGCTTCTCGCTTCTCTCTCTCTCGGTCTCGTCTGGAACAATCGATCCAATGAATCGATGAAGAAGAATGGAAATGAATCGAGTTGAAGAAATGGGAGGAATCGAGGAAGAGAAATGGAAGGCGACGAACGAAATTGAAGGAAATGTGGGAGGAATTTCCTGTGACGGACGCGGCCGGGTAGAAACAATTCACGTAACAAAAAATACAGGATCGTCATCGCAAATACACTTAGGATGACGTTTTGTCCACCTTCCTCTTCCTTATTTCGTGGGTCCGGGCCCAATATGGCAGGATTTGGATGGTAGATTAAAGGGGTTCAGTTTTAATCAACTGTGGATAGACAGGCGGGGTTGATTCTAGCAGGTAAAAAGTGTATTTGTCCTAACTGATTCTTTAAGGGTTTAGATAGATGTGCTATTTTTACTATTTAATAATGACCTGAGTACTTGACACTAGTTAAAGTCATGAGCTTACCGTTCTAAAAAAAGTCATGAGCTTACTGAACAAAAGGTAAGAAAAAAAACCTGACGAACATTAATTACATCAGGTTTGTATTTATGGTGTTGCTGATATATACGCAATGTAATCACAGCACTTGAGAAACATTAGAGCGTTACATGGAACTTAGAGAGCTCTATGCATGTCATACTTGAATTAGAACTTTTGAAGATTCTATATACATGCTTTCCGAAGCACGTACCCTTTGTCTCCACTGACAGGTGTGAGAGGTATTAGGAATATGTTGTTACCGTTTAAGGAAAGCTGTATTTGGACACCAAAGGTCCAAAACATTGAGCGAGATATCATGCTTCGCGCTGTCAATGCTTGAATCGGCCAATGTCCATGCCGGCCTTGAACGGTCCGACGAAGACTCGAACAGCCAAGGAGCCGCCACGCAAGCCTCTTCAGTTCAATGCCGCCCGACGCCTGCCAATCGTGGCCCTTGCTAGTCCGTAGAGCACGGTGTGAGAGGCTAATGTCCACTTGCGGCCCATGACAATTTCATATTGTTAGAGAATTCTTCATTTTAGTGTAGACTGTCTCAACATATGAAATGAAACATTTCCTTTCAGTATTCATTTTCTGAACTTTGCATATGATGTTAGGGACGAGCTACACAAGTACATGGTTGACAAGTTTGTGAGTTGCAAACTAATCACGGGTCAATCCACCATTTCACCAGGACACAACACTTTCCATGCTCTGTTTTTCTCCTCTGCTTGCAATGAGCATTCCAGTCGAAAGGCTATCAATCACAGGTCAATCCTAGATTGGTGATCACTGAGCTTGCATGTTAGGATAATAACAAGTGTGCCTCGCAGCTGCGGCCTCTTGCTTGACCATATTGGAGATTCCATTCGATCAATTGCTGAAGCATTGTTTTTTTTTTTGCCATTCACCTTTTCTATCGGCAACCCCCCTGAAGTAAGACATAGCACTTTGAAATATTTTTCATTCTGGGCACTGTTTTTCCTGAATTGTTGTATTTCAAATAGTTAACTGCGGGCCACCCTTTTGCTTCAGACTGCTGCTGAGCGTTACTAAATCCTTCCTTTCAGTGTTGTTGTATGAACATGCGAACTTAATACAAAAACATGAGAAATAGAAAACTTCTGCTTCAGTCTTCTTCTCAGAACATTACAGAAGGGGACAACCAGCAGTTACTAATACCCCAATGTGTCTCGTGGTTCCCTTAGGCAAGAATATTATACAATCGGTTCATGTTTCAGCATATCGTTATGTGTGAGATGTCATGGTTGTTCTGCATGGACGTTTCATATCATTGTACTTGGTTGAAAACCCTCTACCCTCAGCATATTAGAAATGGAAACTTCCGCTTCAGCCTTCATCTCAGAACATTACAGAGGGAACAATCAGCAGTTACTAGTACCCCAATCTGTCTCGCGGTTCCCCTAGGCAAGAATATAACACAATGTGGTTCATTCAGCATATTGTTATGTCAGAGGTTATGGTTAGTCTGAATGAACGTTTCATATCACTGTACTTGGTTGAAAACCCTCAATGTTACATATGTAAAATGGCTGCCGGAGAAGCAACATTTTATTTGTATCCAATAAGATTTTGCATGCACGGTACTCGAGGGTTCTTGTTAGGAAAAAACAACTCTTCATGGATATCATGGAAACCATCATGTTCTTGAGATTGTGCTCACAATGGAATCTCCAAAATGGTCAAGCAAGAGGCCGCAGCTGCGAGGCACACATAGAATTATCCTAACATGCAAGCTCAGTGATCATCAATCTAGGATTGGCTTGTGATTGAACAACGAACCCTTCGACGCCCTAGCTCCGATCCATCGCTCCTGGAAGTCACTAGGATGGGATCATACATTAAGACGTGTTGCAGTTCACCAACCACGCACTTGGTCTCTGTTCTGTATGAGGTGCATGTGGGGCTACATCAAGACATTTTGTTATCAGAGTTTTCAGTTTGATGTTTCAACCCACCATACTGACACATGTAGTATGATGCAAGAGATAGTTGTACTTTTTTCTTTAATTTGTAGGACATTGTACCTAGCACTAAGGCATGTGGTTGTTGAATAAAAGGAAGTAAAAAGAAATGAATATTTCTGATCGCACCAGATATATATGAATAGGGATGTCACCGATATGAGGCTTGATCATTATTTGACAAACATGAGAGCACTATGAGCTCCAACAGATCTGTATATATGATAATAGAATGAGAAGACGAAACCTATTTCTCGAAGAATGTATGGATTGCTTGGTAGATCATTGAATCTCTATTTGTGAGTGTGAGAGTATCCGGAATAGGTTATTCCGGATAGGTTTTTATTCACCAGATGAGGATGATCTCTTATGAATGCGTTGCTTAGTGGGGTTTTAAAACCTCATTAGCAAGAGTCACAGTTGATTCTCCACCATCCATCTTCGTTGGCTCTGCTGTTCGAAACTATTGCAAAAGATTCATAGATCAAGATGCGCTTGGTGATATACTGATGTCCATAGGATAGTCTTAAGTACAGTGAAATTGTGTGTATGTTCCTCTCTTTATGAGAAACGTGCAACATGCGCGGTCTGGAAAACATATTTTTTTTAAGTCTGTTCTCTCTCTTAGATACATCCTGAGCTTCGTAAGATGGCCAATCTCTGTCTTTCGAATTTAATCCAACTGTAATAAGCAGAGCATTATCGTAGACTTCTTTTTTTTTTTGCCTCGAGATCTACTCAAATTGATAGTCTAGTTATTTGGGACTATCGTAGCGGAGCCTCTTATACATTGGAAAAATCCAAACGGAACAGTACCGTCGCAGATGCGGTCCGCAGACCTCATTCTCATCAACGTCATCGTGCATGCGTCCTACGTACAGATCTTCCGGCGACACGACAAGGAAAAAAGGCTATGGCGCACGGTGCCAGTGGCAGTGAGCTGCTTCGCTTGCATGCGCCACTGCATTGTGAACGTGTGCTTGCTTTCCTCCTTGCTGTCGGACGACTGCAACTAAGCCCGACAAGAAGTGTGGCATTGTCTTCAGATCGTCATCCACGGTGCACTTGTTGGCCATGGCAAGACAGAGAGCTGCAGGGTGGCTAGTTTAAGTAGACTTAGCATTACTCGGGTGGCTAGCGTTGCTCGTCTGTTTCTCCTATCCAGTGCTAACCCAAGGCCGCACCAAGAAGGCAGAACATGCGGCCATTTCACACGACTAAAAATACAAAGATTTCTGCAGCAGCCTAAAATTCGGCACACTTTCCAAAATGTTCATCTCACCATGACAACACATTTTCAATGTCTGCCGGTCTGTTACTGCTATCAGTATAGCTATAAATTCGAAGATTACATATGTTCTACTTCATTTACAAGCTTAAAAATTCCAAAAACTTCTGAAATATCAAAAGAGCAAAATGAAGGTGTTACTCGCAGCAATCGTATAACTCTTATGTATGCCATAAAACAAATTGGCAACTAACACAAACGCAGGAATTCTGGCCGGTTTCCGGTTAGTGTGAATTGGAGAGTCCCTTGCCACTTATACATATGAAAAGATACGAGTTGGCTCTGCATATAGAATCTAAATGATGGGGACAGACAGCATTCCAAAAGGGTTTGGAAAGAAAGAATATGAAGCTCTTGAGAGTATTTTCTCTATTTAGTTATACATTATACTTGGCTTACTGAACAAATGGGGAAAAAAAAAACAGGTGCATGCTAATGACATCAGGGGTGTGTGTATTTATTTTTTGGTGGGGGGGGGGGGGGGGGGGGGGGGGGGGGGGGGGGGGGGTGTCACCAATACACATTCCAATCTTGGCAGTTTGGAAAATGATATATACCTGCTTTCCAAGAGCACGCACCACTTGTTAGATCATTCGATCTTGATTTTTGGGTGTGAGAGGTATCAGGAATAGTTTGGTCAGACTATTTGAGGATCATTGTCTTACAAGTGCACTCGCTTGGGGAGTTTTCAAGCCTCCTTCAAGAAGTATCTTCTAGGTGTTGCTTCAGCGGTTTCTCTTGTTGGCTCTGCAATTGTTAGGTCTGATGACCAAAACTCGTGCAAGATAGTCAATATAATCTCTCTGGAGTATGCATGGTTTAAACATGGGCTTTACATTGTCGATATTACAGGCTTAATAACAGTCAAATATATGCATTTTTTTCTCAAGAAACATCCATTTAATTAATTTGCCATTGTTCAAAAGATAATCTATCGAGTTGTGAATTAACACCCAGTTTACACGTACATAAATCATTTTTGTGAAAAAAAAAGGAAAGATACCGAGTCAGTGGGAATTAATGATGAAACAACACCTACAATGTACCGCGAGGACAGAAACCTTAGCTGTACCTTGTTAATCTCGTTGACTATGTTGACATCAATTACCAAAACCTACGAATCATGCTCTAAGTTCATTGATCTTACAATTATATTTTTTATGTGGGCCAAAAGAAAAAGAAAGGAAAATGGTTGTACATGATGCCAGTCGAAGTCATTGCCGCTGAGCGAGAGGAATTCACAATGGAAAACGGTGACAAGTCTTCAACTGTCACATTATCGATGGCCAGGTCTGATGCGAACATAGGGGCTGTTTGCTTCATGCTCTGGGAGGCAGCCGACTGGCCAGCCGCACGTGTCTGAAATGTTTTTTTTTTTTTTGAAAAGAGGCAGGAGTACTGCCATTCATTAAGAGGGAGGAAAGCAGTTACACAGTTTGACAAAACAGTTACAGGCAACAGGAACAGAAACCGGCAGCCTCAGGCTGGCGGAGCAAAGGAAAACTAAAGCATGGATCAAATATTTTCAGTAGAGCGATCAGTCATTGGATATGCAGCCAAGCGCAGAAGCCTGATTTCGTCCATGATAATGGCTACAATTCGTGTCTCTATTTCCTCCTTCTGTTCAAAATCCTCCTGTTCCTTCTTTCCAAATTTGCCACCAGCAGGTGAAAAGGATCCCCAACTCTTCCTTTTTTCTTTGTCTTTGTTCGACCCACCATTCAGAAGCGCGATTACCCACTCGACAGGTCCTCCTGCCTGCAATAGAGTGTTATGATTAGGCAACTGATAGTAGTCAGCTACTTTGTTCCACACCGTCTCTGCAAATTTGCATTTAGTCAAGATATGTGCTGCAGTTTCATTGTCAATCCGGCATAAGGAGCAGATCTCGTCACATGTCCAGTTGCGTTTGATCATGTTGTCAGCCGTTAAGATCTGTCATGCATGACAGCAAGCAAAGAATCTGCATTTAGGCTCAGCCTGAGCCTTCCAAATCATTGTAGCCGGGAAATAAGTTATTGCGCCTCTAAACTGACACTCATATGCAGATGCTACTGAATATTGGCCATCCGGCGTCCACTTCCATCGAATTACATCATTCTGGTCCGTCAGATTAACAGTTGAGAGGGCTATGTACAACATAACATATTCTTCCAGCAAGGTAGAGTTGTTAATTTGTTTCAAATTTCTGATCCAATTGTGATTATGCATTTCAGTGTACACAATGAACATGCTTTATGCAGATTAACATTGTTGCTAAATTCAACGACTAATTATCTCATCTTCCACTTTTGACAACAACGAACATGCTGCAATGCTGCTGAAAGTGTAATCATCAATCAGCTCGATCCCAACTGAGGCATGTCTGAAGCCGGTTCCTCAGCCGGCAGAAAACTGTAAATGAGTTTCAGCTCATTGGATGGATACTCAAACCGAACTAACTTTGAGTCACTGCCATCTTCCTCTCCAAAGCCCGTCGCTCCAGTCTGTGTTGCAAATTTGTCGGCGATGACGAGGAGGGCGAATGGCAAGGTAGGATAAGCCGAGGAGCACACATCTCCACGGGCCGAAGCTGCCGCCTGCCGGCCAGCTCCACTGTTCCAGAAGAAAGGGGCGACGACTACCTCGCCAGCGTACTCGACGCGTTCAATGCTCTGTTTTCTCATCTGTCTGCAATGACCAATCGACCGTGACTGAAAAGCCGATCTCATGCTGATGCTCCACATACCACATATATTAGCACCATGAACTATTTCCATCTTGACCAATTTATCTCCGAAATAAATTAGCACCTCCTTGATGCCGAGTGCAGACTGCTGATCCAGCGCTACTGAACATGTGGAATGGAACACTTTCATTACAGTCCTCTCGCCTGAATTTTACATATGTAGTCGTCAGGACGAACAGCACAAGTCCATCGTTGACAAGCCTGTGAGTCACGAATTGCTCATGGCGAATGCGTTAGCAAAATATCTTGGCTGCAGACCACCTGGTCTTGAACCTGCTACCGGTTCCCAATCTTTCTCATCGTTTCTTTCCACAAGAATGACACTATCGATGCAGTCTCAGAAAAAGGCTGTGTGAGAAGAGATGGTTGTTCTGAATTGATGTGTCAATTCACTGTTCTTGGCTTAAGAATTTGGACGTTTATACAACTAAAATGACTTCATGAGAAACAACATAACATATATATATATATATATATATATTCAGATTTGGTATGGTTGTTCCAGGCTCCATATGCATGTAAAATGACTGCATGACTTTTCATTTACACATGACATTTTTTACCCACCGTAGTGATATGAAATAAAGAGATGGCATGCATGTACTATTTTCTCTAGTTGGTGATGCATGTACTCGGCACTAGTTAAAGACACATGCTTACTCAACAATAAAAGGAAAGAAGAACTAACGAGCACTATGTATGTATTTATGGGGCTGTCAACCAATACGCTGTCGATTTTCATGAGGGAACTCCAAGAGATCTATATATGATACTTGAATTAGAACTATATATAAAAAAATGATATGAACTTGCTTTCTGAAGAATGTAACACTTGCTGCATCATTCAATCTTTACTGGTGGGTCTGAGAGGTACTGGGAATAGGTTGTTCATCAAGAGTGAGTCGTGCTGTCTTACGAGCATCGTTGCTCAATGGAATTTCGAAGCTGAATTTCCACCCAAGGTCAAGCAGTTCTGATGGATCCCCCTTGCCAGCTCAATGTCAGCACATGTTGACAAGATCTTCGCCGAGGCAAGCACTTGAATGCAGCCGGGGTCAAAAACCTTGGCAGGTTAATGGCGCGAGCTGGCTCCTAGTTTCTAGTGCTCCTTGTTTACTTCAATCATGTAATCCCATAGCAAACTCTTGAATCTCACAAAATGCTGTAAATCCATCTGTGCCTAATTGGGCAACCATTAATATAATGGAAATCAGGTGGGGAATTTCCCCTCCGTTGACCAGTCAAAAAAATGGTGAGGGTTTCTGTCTATTGTAACAAGAAAACTCACTCTTTATTCCTTCTTAATAGATTGATATGTTGTTCTTCGGTGGAATATTGAGAAAAAAAAATTCTTCTAGATGTTGCTGGACCAGTCTAGGCGTCAGCTCTGCAATTGATCACTTGCATAGGTGTTGCTTCACTAGTCTGGGTCGGCGAGCAGCTCGATGACGAGAGAGGAACCTGGGTCTTGATATTGAGCAACTCCAGCGGATCGGATTGTTGTCCTTGCCTTCATGTTCATCTTCTCGTCGGTGTGCGTGAAATAGAACGCTCAAACGTCAATTTTGATGGCGCTCCTTCAGACACGAATCTGCAAAGCTGCTTGATGTGGTTGAGATAGTTGAAGAGAGAGGAACGGTTCTCAAAGTTGCTACCAAAGGCCAAAAACAGACGCAACCGTAAATCTGTTACGAAATGGTTGAGACTAGGAAATTAGGCGCGCCATGCTGCGCCCGTTTGGGTTTTAGTAAACGATTTTTGTTAAAATTATCAAAGATTCCTGTTTGGATTTAAAATAGAGAGAAGGTAGGGGACCTTTTCAGAAAATCACCAAATTCCTCGTCTTCTTCCACTGAACCTGGCGTGCGTTCGGCTCCTCTTCTACTATCTCTCTCTCTGTTCCATCGAATGGTGGCGGCAGTCGGGCGACGGCGCCGCGACGGAGCAGGACGCCGGAGGAGGGGAGGGAGCATGGCGCGCCGCGCTCATGTGGCGCTGGCCTGCGGCCCCGCGGCGTGTTCATGCAGCAGCGCGAGGCTCGGGGTGGGGAGGCGGCAGCGCGAGCAGCGAGCTCGGCAGCTTGGTAGAGCAGAGCGGCGTAATCGCAACGGCGGGAAGATGGCCTGAGGTCACAGGTCATTTTCTTTGAATTGGTTTCAGTTATCGCAGATCGGATGGAAGATGTTGTATCGATTTCTTCCTCCACCTCCCCTTCCGGCTGCTGTCGCCTCCTCTGGGTCACCGTCGATGTGGCCATGGAGGCCATGGTTGCCTCCTCCGGCCAGGGCGGAGCAGGAGCGGCGCTGCAGCCGGGGCGGCGCGGCCGAGCGTGAAGGCGACGTAGCCATGGAGGCACGGGCCGGGCGCGGTGCTCGGGAGCGCGGGCCGGCGCTGGCGTAGCGGAGTGAGGACCACGCAGGCGCCGGTGCCGGGCGGGTGCGGCGGCGGCGCAAGCGTGGGGAGCAGTGGCGCCGGCCGGAGGACCTGTCGCACGGACGGGCCCATCTCGGAGCAGGAAAACCATCCATGCTCCGCGTCTGTCAAAAGAGCAAAGAAAACGAATTGGGCTGCAAACGAACGCACATGAGAAAGCAGCGCGACGGGATGTAGTAGAAAACGACTGGACTCACCAAAACGCACGTGTCAAGGCTGAAGGGGAGCTACGTATGCCAAAACATCCCTGAGGCGCTCCTGGCTCCCGTAGATGTAACTTAGTATATAAATCATCAACGCGATATGTTGTTGAGTCAAACGCTATCCATTGAGGCTTCTCAAATATGCATGTGGACCTGCGATCAACCAGGTTCGTCCCAACTAAAGCATGTCGGAAAAGCTAGTTCCTCGATCTGCCGGCTGAAAACTGTGAATGAGTTGCAGAATGCTCGAGCGGATCGCACCTGAAGAGAGAGTACTCTGCATCATTGCCATCTTCCGCTCCGACACGTCCGTGGCTTCTGTCCTGAAGCGTTGCCACTTTGGCGGTGAGGACGAGGAGGGCGAGTGGCGAGGTAGGAGAAGCCGCGCGCCGACTCAGAAGACCCTACAAGGCTCGTGACGCCTGGCACATCGATTCGCTGATCGGCAGCCGCCTAATGTGCAGGCCTTGTTCTGGTGAAGCGCCAGAGCGTGGTGAGTTTGCAGGCAGCCGCAGAGCTCGACGCCGAGTCCAAGTCAAGGATGCCGGTAGACTTGCCGCTGACAAGCGCGCGTTCGTGGGTTGCGACTGCAGAGTCTGAAGCGGCGATATTGTCCAACACGCAGGCGGGGAAGATGGGTGCTCAAAAAGTGGACTACTACCAAGTACCAACGCCATGTTAACTAACTTGCCCGATCCAACCACTGGCAGGACATAGGGGCCGGTCGCTAAACCATGGTCCTTGCGCCTCCAGGCTCCAAACGACTTCGCCGGCCATGCCGCCCCGCGGAAGTTGTGTCGCGGTGGCTCGTCGTTGTATATCCACGTGGTCGGGCGATGCCGCCCCGGTGGGCAGACTGGACGAAGGGTCGGACAAAGACATCCCTCGCTCGTTGGGAGGTTACTGGCCGGGTAGCGCGTTTCAGACTGGCTTGCCCGCGCTTGCAACGACCGATCGACCATACATTGCAACCTTTAAATATTTCATTTTGACGATGTAAAGTGTTTCATTTCAGTTTTCTTGCGTAATTTTTACGTATGTGAGCAGCAAAGTCTATATATAGTCGTCACTCGTCAAGCATGCTATAGTCAAAAATGTGTCGCAGTATTTTGGCTGCAGACCACCTAACACCGAACTTTGCTACTAATCCCTGTCCTTGCCGTGGCAGTAAAAAAAAAACTCGACCTGCCGGGGACAGAAGTCAGAAGCCACCCCGACGGCATTATATTAAGGAGAAGAGCCTTCTCACGCAGGCCGAGAAAACCCCCGAACCCCCTCCCCATCTATACATAGAGACTCAGCTGGCCGTGTGAGCTGTGGCGCGAGTCTTTACCTATGCTTTGGCCTGGGGAGGACGAGGGGATTTTTTTTCTCTGCACTGCAGCGTGGCATATCTCAGCTACCAGTGCTACAGTGCACGGCGCGGCACTGTAGCTCCGCTCGAAACCCAGGTCGACAGAGGCAAACGCCCCGGAGCCAGAGGCTCTGACCACTCGGGTCGACGAGCATTGGCCTTGCCGCGCCAGTAGTACCATCTTGTGTCAGATCATGAGAATATTTGATCGAATGTTATAGCAGTTTCTCAAAAAAAAAAAAGAATGTTATAGCATACTAATTCTAAAACTTAAAGTATTTAGATGTAACAATAATTATTTGTTACACATTTGTATTACTTGAGCAGAGTCAGTCTGGTTCCAAAATCTAGAAAGAAGGTTTGTATGATATATAGACTACTGTCAAATAAAAGAAGGGCATTATTTTCACATAATCTAGAAACAGTATGGATTATGGACCATAGTAATAGAAATTTGATGGTGCATTTTAAATTGTTTATCTCATCATTAAGCACCTCATAAATTTCACATAGAAGGCCACATAAGTGTCATTAGAATTAGAATTTGAGCATTCATTTATGCCACCCAACAACAACTGAAATGCATTTGCATATAGTATTACATTGCATTGCATGTGTGAAAACACCAATAGTGCTAACATCATAAACTGCGTCAAGCTCTTCATAATCTCTAGTAATTCAATCTGTGTTTTATTTGTGCCTGGTAGTCACAACTTCAAGCTCGGACTCGTGAAACTGAGTGCCTGACATGGTTGTACCAGTTGTACGGCTTGTCTAGGAATGCTTGAATCACTATTTAGGTATGGGATCAACAAAACCAAACATTAACATTATGTAGCTACTGTTAGCAGCAGAGATGCATGTACCATTGTCTGGTACATTAGCAGACAAGTTATTCCATTTCAGATTGAAATCTTACATATATTGAACAAATTACACAAAATCAACCAGTCTCTTTAGGAAACTGGATGGTATGCATATATGCAATTGGTTCATGATGATTACATCAAAATGTTACAAAAATATTTGTCTGGTAATTTGCAGGGAAATATCAAACAGTACCCTTGTATAGGCAGATGGGACAATTGTTTTCTCACCCACAAGGCAGCAATTTCACCAAAGAAAAGAGCAGCAAATGTTTCTTGCCTCCTCCTTGCTTTACTCACATGCTTGGATAGGCAACCATTAGCTAATAATAACATTCACATATAAAATTCAGGAATTCAGGAAAAATACTATGCAACTAGTACCATTATAATAACCATGTAAAGTACAACCTATAGAAGATCCTAAATAGTAAATAATGAAGTAAAAAATGATTCTTAGTTGACATCTTCAGTTAGATTGGGATGGATACTGATTCATGTAAAGTGACATATGATTAGTTAAAACATAACCATAACTCCAAAAATATAGCATCTCCCAGGTAGCATAGTAATTTTAAAAAGTGAACAAGGATCATAATTCCAAAATAATATCCTGAAGTGCAAGGATTGGAATAAATGGACTTCAAGATGAAAATATAGTTACAAAAGTATCACATTCCAGCAAGAAATCCCTAGCTGTTCCATTACTATTGCAATTTTATTAGTTGCACCTATATTAATATCTAACATGAAGGAGAACATGGTGATCTGACAGCAAGACAAATCAGAAATAATGATGCTTCACAAGCTCAGCATATTTGTGTTATTCTCCCCTAATTACCAAGATAAATTGGGTCTTACTGATTTGGTTAGTTCCTCTTCTGGTAATTACCAATATACTTGTGAGCAGGGCACCAGGAATGAGGTAACTTTTATTTTCCGCTTGATCATCTCAGCTTCAACACTATCCAATTCGCTAACTACACACATTGTTGCGCTCAGTAATCTGGTTTGCACAAGTGAAGAACAAAAGGTTACAGGAGGTAGTATGAACAGTTGGAAAGCATCAGAATAGCATAGAAGCATTCCAGCGAACACATGGAGGACGCTTGGCGTTAGATTATTCACCAAGATCAAGCAAACCTGTCTGTACCGCCCGCATTGCATTTCTTTATGACTTTGTTCATGCACCGTGATGCAGCGGCACCATGATGCAGCTCCGGACGCCGAGCGCTTCCACGCGATTGTCTCCCGGCTCTACTGTAGAGAGGAGTGTTGTTGCTGTCCCCTTCCACTGTGTGAGGGAGCAGCAAGCGCTGGGGCTGAGGGCGGCAGATGACCAGGAAAGAAAAGGCGGGGGATGAGGTGGAAGGCAGAAAAACAGGGGGAGAGCGGGATCCGCACGGAGGCTTGCAGGGGGAAGCACTAAGTGAGCAGGGAAGAAGGGAAGGGAGGAGAGGGCGATTAAGGGAGAAGAAGTGAGAGGGAGCCTGAGGCCGGAGGGGCGGGAGGTGAGAGATCGATGTGGGGAGGAAGTGGCGGAGCCGACCCGTTGCAAAGACGCGCTCGCCGACGGAGCCCAGACCGGAAGGGTGCGGCGCGACCGCGCGAGCGCCGGCGCTGAGCGGCGACTGGGCGTGCGGGGAAGGAAACGAACTGGTCGCCACGACTCGCGAGACTTCGCGAGCTATCGGGTGGCAGTGAATAAGCGGACGACCCGACCCGGCTGTATCCAACGGTCTATATAGCTTAGAAACATATCGACGGTCGTCGTTAACGGGTCGATGTGGATATATCCACGGCCCACGAACGCGACCACGTTGGGAAAGTAAGAGATGTGTCATGGAAAATGTGTCACAATATTTTGGCTGCAGACCACCTAACACTGAACTTTGCTACTAACCCTGTCCTTGTCTCATCGTTCCCATAGACACGAATAAAGCAATTGATCGATGCATTTCCAGCAGAATATGGCTGTGTCAGTGATGGTTGTTCATCTCACTGTTCTTGGCTCAAGACTTGTAAAGTTGACACTATATATCCGGTATATATGATTTCTCCGTGCTCTATGTACATCTAAAATGACTGCAGGAGCTTTCAGTTTGCATATTTTGTTTTCCACTCACCCTAGGATGCGTACTAAGTACAAGAGATCACATGTGATATTTTGTCTATTTAATGACACGGCACTAGTTAAAGTCACGTGTTTACTGAGCATGAGAGTAACTCACATCACGTGTATTTATGGGGTGTTGCCGATATGCAAACTCATCTCAGCACGCATTAGGCTGCTCGCACTGGCCTCCGCTACCGCTTTCTTCAGGAAGCAGGTAGCGGAAATAGACGCTGCACCGGGCTTCCGCTCGGCTCCCGCTATCGAAGCGGAAAGCGCTGCTTCCGCTATTTGTAGCGAAGTAGCGGAGGCACGCTATCCGCACATGGGGCCCGCACGCCCGCCGTGCTGCTCGCGGCGGTGATGCTCTTGCCGCCAGCTCCGTCTCCACGAACGGCACGACAGCGCGGAGGAGCGTGGGAAGGAAGAGCAGAGCAGGGAAGCCGAGATGGGAAGGCCTGCCTTGGTCCATGGGGTGGCCTCGCGAAGCAGGGGAAGCCTGCTGGGGGGGGGGGGGGGGGGGGGGTTGGCGTGGGCGTCGATGGCGCCGCTGGCGGGCCTCGCGCTCATCCTCGCGGACCATCAGAAGCAGCCGAGCCGGCGCCGGCGCCACACGCCGCCACGCCGCGCGGAACACGATGCGCGGCGGGGGAGGAGTCGGACCTGGGCCGGTGACCCCGCTGGGCCGCGAGCGTGCTCGTGGAGGGGCCGGACTGGAGGAGGCCGGGGGCGGGACGGGAGGAGGCCGGAGGCGGAGGGGGCCGGGTCGGGGGAAGGAGGCGGAGAGGCGAGCTGATGCTTCGGGAGCTTTCCGGCAATAAAAAAAACAAAAGAAAAAAGTGAGGAGAGAGAGGGAATGGTAGGAGGAGATGGTTAAATAAAATATGTGGTCGTTGGGATAGAGGAAGAATATAAAGGAAGGATGGGTGCGGAAGAAATTGGTATAGAGGAAAGCATCTCGATGACCAGGACAGAATATTCCTTTTAGAGGAAGCAAATAGAGAAACATGAGTGCGGATAGCCTTAGGGGGCGTTTGGATACCCCTCTATTTCACCCTCTAAACTTCTACCCTCTAAAGTAAAAAAGAATCTTACTATTTAGGGGTACTAAATAAAATTTAATTGCAAAACCTTTCTGCAGACGGGCGTTATTTTTCGAGACGAATCTAACGAGCCAAAGAAATCAATGTTTTGACACAGTGATGCTACAGTAACCATCGTCTAATCGCCGCTTAATTACCCTCATTACGTTCGTCTCGCGAAATAGAGGGGGGGTCCTGGACTTAGTTTTGTGATTTGACTTTGTTTAGTACACATAAATCGTGCCGGAAGTATTGATGTGACATCTACAGTAATAATCGCCCCCTATTATTCTCATCCGAACGGGGCCTTAGAGCATTATGGGACTCAAAGAGAGTCTATACATATATGATAGTTGAATTATAACTTTTGAAGACAATGTACACATGTTTTCTGAAGCATGTACCCATGTTGTCTCCATTGGTAGGCGCATGTGAGAGGTATTAGGAATAAGTTGTTTAGCATGTTTCAGGAATGGTTCATTTGGACATCAAAATATTGAGCAAGATATCATGCGTTCGACAGGTTGGCGACCTACGGTTGGAGATTTGCGGGCTCATAAGAGAACACCGACCTTGTGCAGGGCGCAGAGGGCTAGCTCGGCAGTGCAGTGGTCACGGGTCGTGGGCGGGTGGCGATGCGGCGTACGTGGGCGCTGCTTGCTGGGGTGGTGGAGGACGGTGGTTGGGTAGCGTTGGATGGGGGGTGAGGATGATGACATAGGCTAAGGGAGACCGTACGAACCAGCTAGGAAGGATGTGGCTCGGCACATGAAGGTGGAGCAAGAAAGAAAGCTATCGGGAGGAGGCGTACGTGCAGCACTGCATGAGTGAACTTACCATTCAGTTCTGAAGTCTTTTTATTGAACAACCATTCCAAGCAGAGTAGTCAGATTCCAGGACCTCTGCAATCTGTAGTGCATGGGTAAACACAGCTGTCCAACCCTGGCCTGAGCACTAGTGATCGGAGCAAACAAGCCGTCGACCCGGGAGCGCACCCCCCTGGGACGACTTCTTCGTCACGGGTGCGCGCGGTTCCTTGGCTGCCGCCGGCGCGCGCGGAAGCGCATGTATGGGGCCGTGGACACACGCGCTGCATCCGGCGGGCGCGACCGCCCCGCGCGCGCCAATCCTTGGTGCCCGTGCACAACCGCCGCGGCGGCCACGGGCCATGCCCGGGGTCCCGCGAGGCTGGCGGAGCAACATGCAGCGCGGTCACGTGACATGTAACACCAAATCGATCCTGCACCGCGCGGCCCACACCGGCTGTGTCTGTCCTTCACGGCGGCATTAACGTTTGCGACCGCAGAGTACAGCACGCCCACGCTGGTGTACGTGATCGCGCGACACGTTGCTCGCTCTCCAGAGGCTTCCCGCCCCGGCCGGAGCCAGTGCGGGTACAAAGCTAGCAGCCCCGGACCTGAGCTGCATTTCATTCCTCGCTCGCTCCTTCACGGGCTCACTTCCGCCGCCTAGCTGATCAGTTCCTGTCGCCCCCGAAGAGAGAACACCGTCCACCACCTCGCTTCGCTCACTCGAGCAATAGCAAGAAAAGATCGGAGATGACCATGTCGCCGCCGCGCTGCACCCGCCGGCTGCGGGCCGCCGCCCTCCTCGTCCTGCTGCTCGTCGCGGCCGCTTCGTGGCTCCAGGCCTGCGACGCCGCTCCAGGTACGTAGCAGTGGTAGTAGTATCTGATTTGTGTGCACGCGCGGTTGGCACTCTGCTTTGCTCGCCCTTGTGACGCGCGGCGCATGCGTGGGCGCAGGGTTCTGCGAGGGCAAGTGCAGCGTGCGGTGCGGGCGCGCGAGCGCGCGTGCCCGGGGCGCGTGCATGCGGACCTGCGGCCTGTGCTGCGAGGAGTGTAACTGCGTGCCCACGGCGGCGCGCGGCGGCATCAACGAGTGCCCCTGCTACCGCGACATGCTCACCGCCGGACCCAAGAAGAGGCCCAAGTGCCCTTGAAGCTTCAACTCAACTCAACTCACCACCCTCCCCGGAACGGACGTGCCCTGCTCCTTAATTGCTCAGGCTTCTACTACCACCATCCATCCACGTACGCCTACGTATCTCTGTGTACGTATCAATGTATACTAGCGTCTTTTATATGGTAACTTGCCACCCGTAATCCTGTATTGTGGAGAGTAGCTGCTATGACTAGTCGTTTAGTACGTACGTTGTACAAGGGAACTTAGCGAGCTGAGTGGCTGAATCGTCAGTACGTAGCCGTGTGGATGTGTGGCTGTGTGGTGTGCCAAGTGTCACCAATCAACCAGCCGTGTTCATGTGATGATGATCAGTCCGTGGTTGTATTAGTACGTGTTTGTACATGACCATATTTCTTCGTAATAACGCCGTGTACCACTACCAGTGTCAGTGAGATCGTTGCAGTGCTACTACTACGTGACACGCACGCACTTGCTTCCTGAGCCCGTGACCGCGACTTTTGTCTGTGAGCTTTGTCAAGTTTTGGCGTGAGGACGAGCGCCTTTCGACTGTTCCCCTCCTCGATGTGCGCTGTGCACACACACACAACTGTAATCCGAGGAGGGAGACCAGCTCGAGACCACGCATGTGACCTCTCGCTCCTCCAGGATCTTTGGTGCCCGGGCACTCCAATGCCGGCCTGCATGCGCGCCATGCATGCCAACCTGAAGCTTTGAAGAGATGTCAGTATCAAGTCTTCTGAGACGCTCATTTCTGAGCCGCGCTTGGTGCGGAAGCTTGGGCACAAGCTCGTCAATTTCTGTTTGTAATTCAGTCACTTTTTTTTTCTGAGCATTTCTCGAACAAATGCTCTTTTCGGGCTTTCCTCCTGACCAGCTGGCCCATCGGTCCAGAATGTCATCGGAAAGAGAGGGGGGAAAATGGCCCATCGACGTTGACAATCTTTACAAGAACACGGCCCGAAGCGACAATTTCGCCCCGGCCCCTGGCCTACCAAATTCTCCCACGCGGGCAAAGGTCCATGGCCCGTACTTGGGCTTCAAATTCGGCCGGGCCATGCGCCCATGCATGCATGTTTGGACCAAGCGGCGAGTCTGTGGTCAGGCTCAACAGCTATTTTTTCACCGATCGAATGAATTCCGGTTCCGTGCGTGCCGCGGCCGGTCGCAAGGCCCCCAGCCCGGACCAGCAGTCGTCCATTTTGGCGTGCATGCCGGGTGAAAAAAAAAAAAGAGGAGACCGCATCAAGTGATCGAAGGACCAGCGGCCTGCGGCCGTGCCGCGGGGCGGGTGCAGTGCATGGGAACTGTATGTATGCGACGCACTAAACGTACAGGTCTTCCACAGGCAGCCGAAGTAGGAGCAGAAAACCATGACCACCGCTCTGAAGCAAACATACTAGGACGCATGCTTGACGCCGCAGCCTACCTTTGGGCGAGCGTTGACACGGCGCGAGCGCTTGGTTTGATTGACTCCTGGTCCTCTCGATCAGCAGCAACCAACCCACCAACCCACTGGCCGCTTCTGGTGCTCAAAGTACGCACACGAGGGCGCAGGCGTGCAGAACGGCCCTTCCATCGATCAGCGCGCGCATTCGCACCCGGCTTTTCTTTCGTCCTGACACCGGCCGGGCACCACCACTTTGGGCGCGCGCGCGTACGGCACGTTTCCTGCGCCGCCACCACCACCGCTTGCTCCATCTCTCAAGAGAGGCCACCTGGTGTGCATGGTGGCTGGCAGGGCAGGTAGGTATACGGAAAGTTACCTGTGCAGCACGGTCGCGCAGCAAGTTGGTACGGTACGTTCTGGCCTACTGTATAATTCTTGCTTCCGGCGCAAGCACTCGTCGGACCGTACGTGTGGCCGAAAAGGAGTCAGGGTGATCGGCTCGCGCCCTCTGCCCGCCAATTCGGCCTGCTAGCTAAGCTCTGCAGAAACATGGCCATTCGGCCTGCTAGCTAAGCTCTGCAGAAACATTGGCCTGGCCTGGCTTGGCCCCCAGCTCTCACTCTCCGCGCACGGGCTGCACTGTTCCGTTCCGGAACATTTTTTTTTGGCGATGTGTTCCGTTTCGGAACTTGTCCTATGCCGTGCCTTAATTACCTCACTAGTACGCTCTCTGCTCGAGTCGAGATGTATCGGCTTGGCAATGGCGGACCTTCATCAAGAACTACATCTCCAAGCTCTAGCACACACGCAAACGTACGTTCTTAGAGTTCTAGGGCCAAAAGCCCCAGTCCATCATTGCATTGCAACTCAAGACCAAAGTTTTACAGAGTCTTCAAAATGACAGTTTAAACCGATTACAACGCCACACAGCGCCCACTTCTAGCAGAACACAGACACACATTTGTCTAAACCTGACCTCCACTCGTTTTGCCGATCCATCTTCATCTGCCCCAGTCCTTTTCCACCAGTTACCTGGGCATTCCTGCTGCCTTGATGAGGTCTTCAATCACAGCCTCTCTGGTCTCTTTGCCACCTCTTCCAGCCGAGAGAGATGGAGTTCGAACTTACTTGACCAGTTCATCAAGCTCCATTCTTTTCTCATGGGGATGATTCTCCTCCAGGTTGATCTACACGCAAATCGTACGTGACCAGTCATGCGTGTCGATCATCTGCACGCCGCATGACCGTACTTACGCATCATCAAGGACGACGATGTATCAACGCATGAGCGTGCATTCATGACTGCAGGCATTGGATCCGTAGCTAGTACTTGATCGCGTACGAATGCATGCATGCTCTGCTTTTTTCGAACAATGGAATGCATGCATGCTCTGCTACCTCCAGTTTCCAGATCGATGGCCGGCCCTCCTGCTCTGCTGGGTCGGTCGCCGTTGAAGCTTGCCATGCATGCCATTCCGGTTCGACGTACGATGGCGTACTTGCACGTGCTAAAAGCTAAATCGACCGTCCGGCCTCTTTCACCCCCTAGGCCGTACGTGGCCCATGATCATCCTTAAATTAATTTGCTCGACGGTCTTTACGGGGAATCGCGATTTATCCATGCAGAACGTGTCAACCCGGTTAGGTATATAATGCTCTTCAAACTGTCGGCCCTGTTGCGATTTACAAAGCTCGCTGTGTATATACCTAACTAACCATTGGACGTCTCTATGTTGCATAGAACGTGCCCCGCCCTCTTATCCGGGAGACAGCAGCAACACTATAACTTCGTGTTTGTTTTCTTCTCGTTTACAGTATCACCCAATTTTCCTTCTGGCTTTTGAACATCACTTAGCTTTTGCCATGCACTCATTGTCCATGCATGCCCAGGTCGTCTGAGATATCCGCTGTGTCGATCAAATGAAATAAAAAAAAGGGAACTGAAACAAAGTAGGTCTACATGCATGTTTGCTTGTAAATTGTAACAAGGCCTGTAGAATAATAAACCTATGTCTCTGAATAAAACCCAGAGCTTGTGTTTTTCACTGTATCGTTAGAACGATGTCAAATTATGATCCTCTTTGTCTTGTTAGTTTTCCTTTTGTGTTGACCTGCGGGACAACAAATTCTGTTTTAAGAGAGATAAATACAGAAAGAAATAAAACAAAATAAGAGATAAAAGGGAAACAAATCAGGAGTCCGTTTTTCTGCCTTGATCGGGAGGCAAATCAATATGTTTCCATCTGGGACTCGGCCCCGGGCCTACAGTGCGACCCTATAAATAGAGGGGTACCCTCCAGGGTTCCTTTTCACGTCATCTATTCCACCACCACCGATCATTAAGCGCACTGGAAGGCCTGGAAGTCCGACGACTAACAGGGCAGTGTCGATACCGACCTGAAGGTCATCGATACCCTCTGAAAAGCCTGAAGGAGCGCCTCCGGTACATCCCCAAGGAAGCCCTCATCGTCACCTCTGCACCGACCGCCATGGACACCACAGCAGCTGGTAACAGAGACTAAACTCTAAGTACTCCGCATTAGATTCATGTTTCTAGGTGTGATCTATTGTTGACTAGATGATCCTGCGATTAAGTTCTTAATTATGATTAATAAGATCTAACAGTTGGTATCAGTTAGCCTAATCTAGTCGATTAGATCCCCTAATCATGTTTAAGGTCTCTGTTAGTACTAGATCTCATTAAGTTGTTAGTCAGATTAGTTGATCTAGTTGCGCAGACGTGATATTCATCTGCTAGTCATGTTTTAGGTAAGATTATATTAGATCCGATAAGTTTGCATGACTAGATGATGTCAGGTTAAGATCTGTTTATGAGTAAGTTATGTTTAATGATCGAAGTCATCTTTTAGTGTTTAATAAGTCTCAGATGACTAGATCAGTTAGTTTCATGATTATGTTCATTAGATCAGTGCATTTCGTTCATGTTTTAATGATCGCAGAAAGTAAATCATGATTATCTTAATTAGATTAATGCACTGTTATGCTAAATAGTCATGTTTTAATGGTTAATTAATAATTAATGTTAATTAAGTAAGCTAAGGGTTTTGTTAATTAGATTAACATCCTGCCATGTCACTTTAGATGCAAATAAGCTAAGTTTTAATCTACGGGTTTCATGTTCATGC
>JAAXCT010003895.1:0-21768 GCA_012490785.1 Eragrostis nindensis
TAGAGATAACATAGAGCTAGCACACGGAAACAATCATTAAGCAATCATTGATAAGCACAAGTCTACTACATGCATATAAGATAAACAAGATAGTAAGTGCAAGTAGTAGAGGTAAGAGTAAGAGATTGCTCATCGATTTTTCCCGTGGTCTCGGAAGGATGGCGCCTTCCCCTACTCCACGTTGGGTCACTCCCCCCCGGAGTCTCGATCCCGTCCCTCCCGCTCGATGGCGATCCCCTCTAGAGCACACTCACCCTTTAAGCCGGTGATGTCCCCTAAAGCCCGCTTCACTCCTCGAGTGAAGTCACGGGCTTCACCCCGCCGCACCACCGCAATGCTCTCCTCCTTGGGACCATCCACCGCTCTTGAGTGAAAGTCGCGGGCACGTCCCGCCGGGCTTCTCCCGGGTACTCTCTCCGAAGGTAAGGCTCCGCACTTGATGCGTGCCAAAGGGCGCTCCACTAGTGATGCTTCTTTTCTCACGGGAAGCTCCAAGACCGTGTACAAACTTGTGTCGGCTTCCCACACTCTCTTTGGAAGCTCAACACCCGACGCCTAACCCGGTCTAGGCCTCGCCATAGACCAAGGGTAACAAACCAAGACCGCCTCCCTATAGACCACACTAGTCCTAGAGGGGATGGATGCTCTCAACCTCTCAAGCACTTAAGCTTCTTCTCCAAATCTTCACCATGTGCTTCTCCTCTCTCTCAAGCACAAAATTATCTCTAAAGCTCTCCATGTGCTTCTCTTCTCCTTGCATCCTCTTGGCTTCCTCTATGTTTCCCCACCTGATAACAATGGCCAAAGGCACCCCAAAGGGTCAAGCAACCGGCTATATATAGGCCACCAACCCAAAACTAGCCGTTGCCCAAAAGTGCCCTGCGAAACTAGAGACCGTACAAAGGACCGTACTGTCCGGTCTCTTCCTAGACCGTATTGTCCGGTCTCTATTTCCAGGCGCATCTCCATCTTCTTCTTCATCTTCAATGAAGACCGTACTGTCCGGTCCCTAGGACCGTACCGCCGGTCGATTGTCCGGTCTTCATTTCTTCAACTTCCAGAAACTTCAGCTTCTCTGTCTGGAACACATCAATAGGACCGTACTGTCCGGTCCCTAGACCGTACGTCCGTCACTGTCCGGTCTCTATTCTTCAACTTCCAGAAACCTGAGCTCCTCTGTCGGATTTCCTCTGTAGACCGTGTTGTACGGTCTCCATGACCGTACTGTCCGGTCTCTTTACTTCGCAGCTTCGTCGATCTTCTTCTTGATCTTCTCTTCCAAACTTCATCCATTTGGCTCCTCTTCTCCTCTGCTGTCACCCTAGTGCCTGAGAGACTCTTTGAGCATCCACATACCTCTACCACTAGTGTGACCTAAGAGAAACGACTCGATCCCCCCCTTGATAGTCCGGTTTTTCCTATGGACTCAAGCTAACATCTAACCAAGCAACACTCGCTTGGATCTAGCATGTCCTTAGCCTTGATCCATCTCCTCAACCGCGACCTCCATCAAGTCCTTGATCCTTGTCGTCATCCATCGTCGAGGAAACCAATCACCGGGATATAGAGAATAGGTTGGCGCCACTCCTTCAACGACGAAGCTTCTTCATTGTGACCTAAATAATATGCAAACACCTTTCCTACATCCAAAGATGTTAGTCACAATGATCTAGTTGTCACAAAGGACAACTCGATCGAAGCATCATATAATGTGCATAGGATACAAGACAAGAACAAATCACATAATAGACAAGATCATCATGGCATATGATATAAGGCAAGACCAACATGATGATTAAGAGTATGTCAAATATAAGATACATAGAGGAAACACATTTACATACTCACCTTGTCTCTTACCTCAATGTGCGTAGTAGTCACCTCGTAGAGTAGTCCTCATGTTCACTTCTCCTCTTTACAATCTTCCTTGCAACCTTTGAGGTGTTGGCACTCCAATAGTATATCACTACATCCATGAGACTAAACATCTTGCAAACTAGCAAACCTTGTTAGTCCCATTGACCATGTTGACATCAATCACCAAAACCTATGAACCATGCTATAGGTTCATTGATCTTACAACCGCTGCTCTGTGTGGCAGGGGTGGAGCCAGGTTCAGGCCACCTGGGCTCCTCCCCCCTTGCCTCCGGAAAAAATTGAACATGCAGTACTATTTGCCGCGGTCGGCACTGCAGCCAGCTGCAAGCAACCTGTCCGCTTGTGTGCAAAATTACAAGGCCTATAGCCTGATAGCCTACTAGCTGACCAGGA
Organism: Eragrostis nindensis; assembly: GCA_012490785.1. NCBI lineage: Eukaryota > Viridiplantae > Streptophyta > Magnoliopsida > Poales > Poaceae > Eragrostis > Eragrostis nindensis. The sequence continues at coordinate 2,272 of JAAXCT010003895.1, forward strand.
GAGCACAGGCAGCTCAAGTATAACTGAGACAAGGTGCTTGACTCGAGGGAGCCAGCGAGGCATCGTCGTTCGACTCCGCTCGCTGCATGCGATACCCAGCACAGACGCCTTAAAGCTCGGAGCCTCGGACTGCCCAGGTCTCGTCACCGCCTCACCCTACTCTTACGTTCATCCGCCCCCCATTGGCTTCGTTGCTGGCTCCGCCACTGCTGTGTGGTGAGGTCGTTGTGGCGGGCATGAGGTACTTAGTAGCGGGCTCTCCATGCCCGCTATTTCTTTTCGTCCCACCTAGTAGCGGGCAGTGAGGTTCTCCCAGTCCTAGTGTGCGGCCTCTTATAAAGGCCTGCGGCTGAGCTTTTTTCCCCCGTCCGCCACTACAGAGCCTTTTTGTAGTAGTGTTTTGTTTGCCTTTGTCAAATGAAATATTATTTTTTACCAGCTTGCGGACAGGGCGGTTGGCCCGATGGCAAGGCGCCCGAGTGGAAGCAAGCCGGTCGTGGGTTCGACCCGACTCCCGCACAAACACTGTAGCTCGCTACAGTGGGGTGGAAAAAATCCCCTCGGTCTTCCTAGATCAAAGCATAGGTAAAGACTCGCGCCACAGCTCACACGGCCAGCTGAGTCCTTGTGTATGGTTGGAGAGGAGGTTGGGGGGTTTTCTTGACTTGCGTGAGAAGGCTCTTCTTCTTAATACAATGCCGTCGGCGGCTTCTTACCTCGGCAGGTCGAGTTTTTAATTTTTACCAAGCTTATAAAGTGTTTCTACACCAGCATACTTCAATATATCAACATAGAAGAAATGAACAAACCAAACAGTTTAACATCCTGTATCAAGTGGTACTCATACATACATTCAAGAATTAAAGCACAAACTAGAATATACATGCACAAAAATTGTTTTAGAGCTAATTAATGCCCAATATATGATTAATTGAATTTCTTGAATGGCTTTTTTCCAATGAATTCAGCTATTTACACCACCTTGACATTTTTTAAAAATAAAAATAATACAAAGGGAGCTTATAGAAAAGAAGTTTCGCCCTGTTGCTTTGACACAACTAGAACTATGTCAGCTCTAAAGAACTAAACTGAGTGGAAGTTCCATGTGTTTATATCAAATAATATGTGTAGCACATGTTTGCTTGTGTGTCTAGATTCATTAAATATGCTATGAATTTGAACACTCTCTCTCATAGCCTGGAATGCTTATATTTTGGGACGGAAGGAGTATATAGTAATAAGAATATGGAAAATGTGTTTCATCATCGTGCTGAAGTAACTTACTGATGGCGCAATTTTGAATGTTGAAGGAAGGACATTCCCCAAAGTTGCTTTATATATTCCTGGCCATCTGAGCGATCCCTAATATAATCAAGAGCAAGCCATTGCTGAAGCAAATCATCTTCATAGATATGACAGCCTTTTTTAAATATGGCACAATAGGAAAAACATAATCTCAATATAGGTGTCATCCGTTCATAACTTAACATCAAGGACGGAAGCACTCCCTTATGCTTCAAACTCTCATCTCCAAAAGATTTATTCCAGATATCACTACTGTTGACTTCTGTCCAACCATGCAGATCTTTTGATCTTAGTGTGTATCCAATTGCCTGAGCTGCTAATGGCACACCTTCACATTTCTTTGCAATGTCCAATCCTATGTTCTTTAGTCCTTCTTTGTTGCTTTTATGTTCGAATCCACTGGATCTCTTTATTATATCCCAACAAACATCATCCTCTAAATGTTGTAGCTTGTGTGGTTCATTGGTGCAAATATTTTTTGCAATTGATTCTTTACGTGTCGTTACAAATGACATCTACCGTGCTGCCTTCTTGCCCACATGAAGCATTGTTTTCAGTTTCTCCAACTCATAGACATCTTCCTCCCATATGTCATCTAAAACAATCAGAATCCTTTTGTTAGGAAGCAGATTATTTAGGCGCTGCTGTATCATTTCAATGTATCCAAATTCTGTTGAGCTTCATGTTTAGATAGCAGTGAAATTAAAGACCTTCCTATTTTGTTCAAATCAAACTCCTGAGAAACATAAACCCATGCCCGATGCTCATACTGTTTTAGTTGAGTGTCATTGTAAACAGCTTTGCCAAGGTACTCTTCCCCAAGCCTCCAAGGCCATAAATAGGGAGGATCATAGCTCCATCTTTCCTGTGGCTTCCGGATAAAATGTCTACTATTTCCTTCTTTTCTCCATCCCTCCCTACAATTTTTGCTTCATCTACAGTTGATGTTGTTTCACGCTGATCATAATGCTGCTGCTGTATACTAGCACCAGGGGACAGTGCAAAGTTGAAATATTTTTCGCGATCCTCATTGATTTTCTCCAGTTTCTCTCTCATCTTCTTCATCTTACTAGCCAGATTTTTTTTCTTCCATGCAGCCGTGAAGAAAGACATCTTCTGCAACAATTACATTTATTTTTACAGTTGGAAGCAAGGAGGCAAAACAGAAGTAAAGGTATAAATTAAATAGAATTATTACATAGTACTGCTACCACGCATGTATAAGCAGAAAAGCGATATTTCTTTTTTTTATTTGAAAAGAAAAGTCGATCAGGGTCCGATGTCACTGGAGGACGCTCATGGTGGCAGCCGAGGCGCACCCGAACCCTGACAGAGCACCCTCTACCACCAGCAACAGCAAGTGGCCTTTGCCAGTGCCCCGTGAATGCTGTTTCTCTTTTTTTTTTAAGGTACTAAGGAACAACTAATTAATTTGACCAATGCATATTACTATCGAAAACAAGAGGATCCATGAAGTTGAAAAGGAAAATTCTATTACACTAGGAATCCAAAGCCAAAAACTAATCTCTCAGCATCAAAGAAGGGAGTAAAAGCATGGATCGTATCCTCTGGATCCTCTGCCTTTCTTTATGTATGGCAATTTTGCCATACCTATTCTTTGTCATTGATTTTAGAATCAACGATGGCAATAGATAGAGAGGCATGGTTATTTTTGGATGTAAATTAATTCAGACCAAACGAGAAAAAACATACTAGATTATCTGGCTACTAAAAGCAGAGGATACCGATCCTAAAAGCATGTCCTTGCGGATAGAGAAGTAGAGCATTGTTTCACTCTTATTCGTACTATCGATAAAATCCTGATCTGTTTTGTCGTTGTTAAGCTGTGGTTGGAGGTGAATGTAAAAATTTCCTTCCTAATAAAAATTTACGCACCTTTTCAGTTGGTTGCGTAGGAGTATCTTGTTGGTAATCGTCCATCATGTCGGAGGCTTCCTCCTTAGCAAAATGCCGTCGGGGGCGGTCTTACCCCCGGCAGGTCGAGTTTTTTTTTTGAAAAAGAAAAAGAAAAAAAACGCGCATATCCAGGGGTGTGACCCCTAGTCCCCTACTTGCATCACTACTCTATTCCCTTCTATTTTTTTTTAGAGTTTGACAAAAATCAAACTACAGCATGGCTTTAATATGGGACTGCATTGTTCCAACAGAATAGATAAATCCTAACCGTTTAAATTTAAATTTTTTCTACGTCATTTTTTTTTTCTTTTTTTTCTCTCCAATCAATAGGAACCAACCCATAATCGTCACGTCATTCTTTTTTTTTCTTTTTTCTCTCCACTCAAAGGAACCAACACCATGCGTGATCGTCACGTCACTATTCCTTCGTTTTTTTTTCTCTCCACTTGAAGGATGGTGTGTGGTGCATCTCAGTCAAACTTGACTAGCCAAGAGGCCTGGATAGCTCCCGGAAAAATATGAGATGGAGAAAGAAGAGACTGTTGGAACTCTTTTTCCTCATATATTTTCTATATTTAGAAAATAAGTCAATTTACAAAAATTGTTGGAGATACTCTTATACTGGATAGCTCACTCCAAACCCTACTTGCTACCACACAGTACAAAAACAAGTGATCAATCGATTCCAGTTTTGCACAAAACACAACAAGTCTCTCCGGTGGGCCTAGGTGTGATAACGAGTTGCAATTCACGGGTCAGTTTAAGGATCCGTTTAGATCCTTTAAAACTGAAGAAAAAAATCAATTTTGACCTGATACTTAAGATCCGTTCAATTTGCTAAGTCAAAACTTTGGATCCGTTATCACCTATATGTGGACCTGGTCGGGCTATTAATCACCACCCAAATTGTCAAGCTGATCATACTTAGGATCAAAATGATTTGGTCAGAGCAAGTGAGTTCACCCTGCCAATGAATATTGTATTAAGTAAAGATAGATAATAAAACCTCCACAATTTTTTGAACGAAATCAGCAAGGAGCCCCCTACTTATATTTTTGAGAGAATTCCTTATATGGCCCTAAAATAATGAGCTCTTCCCTTCTTGGCCCAAAATCAAATGAACTTCCCTATCTGGCCAAGAAATTTCATTTGGTTCTTTTCTTGGCCCAACGTTAGTTTGAGGGCTAACGGTGTTAACTTCGGGTTAAGATGACCTTTTGCCCCTGAACATATTTCTGCATTATTTCTACAACAATTTAATAGTGTATATTTCATAATTGCACAAAATTTGAGCATATTTCTGCACATTATTTTGCACAACTTATTCACATTATTTATGCACATTATTTCTGCACAAATTATTCACATTATTTCTGCATTATTTGTGCACAATGTTTCTCTGCACCATTTCTGCACAAATTTCTGCACTATTTCTGCTCAATATTTCTGCATTATTTCTGCACAACAACAATTCTGCATATTTCAGCACATAATTGAGCAACATTTCAGCACATAATTCAACAATATTTCAGCACATAGTTGAGCAACATTTCAACAAAGAATTCAGCAACATTTCAGCAACATAAGTAGGTTCAATTCACCAACATGACAACAGAGGATGAAGTCACACAAACAACGTGCACAGATACATCAATAGGTCCGGTTCGACATAAACAATTCACATACATCCATGAAGTCATACAATTAGAATCAAAGGCTGAGCCTTCTTTTGCTTCTTGTACTCATTGCAGGGCTAGCAGGGTGTCCAAATTTGCTTCTTGTGCACATGGCGGGCTATCTAAAGAGTCTTTTGGAGGCTTCACGACATCTTTCTTCTTTTGCTGTTTGACCATCTTTTTGGACTTAGCCTTCACAGGATGCTGAATTTGTGATGGATTCTCAGCTGATGCAGGCTCAAGTTTGATTTGAGCCACTTCTTGACCTACAAATAGCACATGTATATGGCAGCAATGTTTTTGTACCAATGAACAAAGAGAAAATCAATTACAATTGCAGCAATACCTTTTTGATCCTCCAGAGTTGGAGTGTTATGCTTTCCCTTTTCTACTTGAAATCTCTATTGATTGACTGTATTGAATTACATAAGTAATGAATTAGACTTGAATTCTTAGGAACATGAAACTGCGGCAAAGAAAATGGATTCAAGAACTCAACATTACCTATGAGTTGGTTCAGGAGGAGAATCAACATTACCTTTCTAGCCTTCTTTCGATTGCCTAGCAATTTAATCTTCAACAAGAAACTGCTTTTTGGATCCAACCTATTATTACAATACTTTAGAAACCTGCTCAAATGCTATGCTAAAACAAATATAGAGACAATTCATGGTGGAACTCACCCTTGAAGCCCATCTTCACTGGACACGGCAACCTTGGCAGCGCTGCAGGACGACCCCTCACCTGCTGCGCTACTGATTGGTCTGTGCTTGCCCGCATCCCCTCCCAGGCGCGCGCCCTCCTGGCCCGCAAGAGCCTCGCCGAGACCCCCCTTGGCCCGCGCAGGAGCCACCTTGGCCCACGCAGGACCCACCTTGGCCCGCGCAGGGGAGCGTGCAGACGGCCTGTCTCCGCCGAGGCCGCGCCCTTGGCCGCGGGGGCCCTTGCCCGCGCCGCCGGCCGCTGCATCCCGCGAAACCCTAGCAGGGGAGACCGCACGCCGCGCGCATGGGACAACGCAGGGGCTGCGCAGGCCGGTGGCTGGTCTTCGCAAGCGCCCTCCGCCGCGGGGAGGCCGCAGCAGCCGCCGGTTGGCGACGCGCCTCCCTCCTCCTCCTCCATGCGCCGGTCGGTTCGTGTTTTCCTCTGTTTCGAGCGAGATGCTGGACGCTGGTACGGTTCGGGGGTGAGAGATGACTGAAGGGGCAAAGAAGTCATAGAGGTTGCGGGCCCTACAATATTTCACGGTGAAGGTTACGGAAGTAACGTTTGGGCCAAGAAAGGAACTAAATGAAATTTTTGGCCGATAGGGAAGTTCATTTGATTTTAGGCCAAGAAGGGAAGAGCTCATATTTTAGGGCCATATAAGAAATTCTCTCTATATTTTTTATATTTAAGGATTAATGCACTGTACAAGCGGCTGCAAGCCAGAAAAAGAGATCCTATCTATCTAAGAGGCAGAATATTATACAAAATTGTTAACTAAAAATTTGATATGAGGTTTGGGCCTTAGGGCCATCTTCTCCATTTCATCCTTGAATGGGCTTTCCAGCGTTGCCGTGACAGTGATAGGGGAGTGTTGTCGAAGATAATTTGTTTCTAAGACACAAATTGTCCACCATCAAACTATCAAAACTTTCCTGAAAATTTTATTGAAACTGTTGTCTAGCTAAAAACCTCCACAACTGCTCCCTACTTTCTCTGTGTTTTTTTAGTCTGTTTTATGTGATCGACAACCAATTTCATAACACAGCTGTTGTTGGGATTTTTTTTTGTTGATTTCCCAGTACTAGTTCTGGATGTAAATGTGAGTGCTTCGTGATCTGAATGCTCATTCCTTTGCAGAGCCAATTCTCTTTGCCATGGAGGTTACTGAGCAGAGGAGACAGACAGGCCACCGTCTTGGCTACTATTCAGAGAGCAGCGCCTAAGCAGGCCCACCCGATTGGATTGTAGTAGCTGCTTGCCTGCCTTCTTCTCGTTCTCGTCATGCCAGAGAACGCACTCACACAGGGCTCGTTCCACGATGCGGTGGCACAGGATCCACTGCGGTGGCCCTTCGCGGTCGTCGCCGTGCCATGCCGGCAGAAAAGGGCTAACCCGACAAGCCACAGTTGATGCAAGCTGCAGACGCTTAATTTGTGGTGTGCTTGTTGCGTGACACGAACACGTCACAGTGCTGGAGCCTGCTGGGCATGGCACAACACCAAGGGGCGTGGCGAGCTCCAGCACCATCGAGGAGGGCGCCAATGGCCAGCCGGTCTCCTCTGCTTCCCTGAGTTGAATCAGCGTGGAGGCTGCCCGATGGGTTGCCCGGCGTCCTATTGATTCTGACGCAAAGATTTGGGGTGACGGCCGGCCATGGAGGTGAAGCAGAGGAGAACGGCCGCCGTGTTGAATGCTCAGAGCACCCGCGTACCGGCGTACGCCGTCCCACCCGCCGATTGCGGCTGCTTTGCTTGCCTTCTTCTGGTTTCTCGACTTCTCGTCTCGTCCATGGCGACTCCATCCAGCACAAGACGAGGACCCCGTCCACATGGCGGCGGCGTCGAGTCTGGGATCGTTCGGTGACGAGAAATGGCACAGGACACTGCGGTGGCGTTCGCAGTCGTCGCCGGTGGCACAGGGACCTCAACGGCGGCAGGTCTAGTAGAATTTACAAAACGACCCACCAGGACTCAATATTTTTACAAAAAAAAAGCTCCTACTCTGGGTCGCGGTTAACATTTACAAACAGGTTCCTAAATTGGATCACGATTAATAACTGCGATCCAATATTTTAAAAAGCCATAGTTTGGATGGCGGTTAATCGCGATTCAATATTATGCATAAACTCCCCCCGTCCTGCCCTCCCCTCCCCCCCCTCCTCCCGTCCTTCCGCCACCGCCGCCGGTGGCCACCGTGGGTCCCCTCGAGCCAACCGCAGTTCCAACATACTAGAAACCCCTTCCTCGAACCTACTATCAGATCTGCAGTCTTCTTGTCCGAAGGAGAGCAGATGCGGCGAGGATTAGAATCGCGCGCGATTCGCAGGCAGCAATGTACGCGGCGCCATCGATCCGGTGGTAAGAAGTCGCTCTTGCGATTCAGCATGTTTATTGGCTTTGCTTTGTAGACATTGCCTGTACTACCCAAGACAACTCGTGCTTGATTTTTGGTTCAACGCGACGCTGTTTGACCTAAGCCAATGGTTGGAGTAAAGCATCATTTCTTGGGTCCGGTGATAAGTTCTTTGTCAGCTTGAATTTTTCGTTCCACCATATATTCTGCCCCGAAAATATCTGTAAGATTTTTTGAACCATTGCGTCACTGTTGATTTTCACAGGCCTTCGCTCAATTGCTCTGTGAATGTTCTGTTTTACATAACCCATCTGATGAGTGATGAATTATTTTCATGAACCGAATGAATCCTGCTCTGTGCCTGTATACTAAAGACATGCTCTTCCTGATTAGGTTTTTGGCAACAATAAAAAAAATCCCTTTTCATCCTAAAATTAGCAAAATGGAACCTTGTGGCCGGTTGCAATGCAGACCACAGGAGAAATGGCAAACTCACCTCCTACCGTTGAGAGGCTCATGCCCTATCTATAGCTATTTAGGCTGTTGAAATCAAGGATAAAAGGAGGACCCAGGCCTCTAGTGAAAGATAAGGGCGCAAGATGTTGCCTGATTCATGGATTGGATTAGGCGCTTCTTCGTCCCACATTCATTTAATTTGTAATATTGGTAGTACAAATATAATCCACATTCCACAGGTACCAAGCACCATTTGTCTCAGTTATCATGGATGGATTGGTAGGCCTCTTGAAAGTACGGGTGGTTCGGGGGATCAACCTAGCCTACCGTGATGCAAGAGGCAGTGATCCATATGTTGTCCTTCGACTTGGCAAGAGGAATTTTCTGTCAATGTAGTATTTGGCACTGCTCTATTGTGTTTGATTGTAAACAGTAATACTCATTCAGTTCTTGGTCTGTTTTGTGCTGCAGAAACTGAAGACAAGTGTGAAGAAGAGATCTGTCAATCCTATCTGGCACGAAGAGCTAACTTTGTCGGTCACAAATCCTAACGAACCAATTAAGCTTGTGAGTATATGTTCTTGTTCTTGTCATTCTGTATAAATGTTGCCATTCTTTGTGTGGGTAGAGTACTCACAACGTTTGTCATTTTCCACCTTCTCACAATCTCATTGGATTACAAACAGGAGGTGTACGACAAGGACACATTCAGCAGAGATGACCCGATGGGAGATGCAGAGATCGACGTTGCGCCCTTGTTGGAAGTTCTACACACGGACCAAAATGATATGAGGAACGGCGCCATCATTAGCTCAGTCAGACCAAGCACCAAGAACTGCCTCGCAGATGAAAGCCATGTTTGCTGGAGGAACGGTAGGTTTGTCCAAGACATGATTCTCCGGCTGAAGAACGTCGAGAGCGGCGAGATACAGCTGCAGCTGCAATGGGTTAACCTTCCCGGCGCCAAATAACATGATTTTCCTTGGGGGAGGATCTTGGCTCATCCTGTCATTGCTACAGGAATGTTCTGAATCAGAGAGAATGGAATGCTTCCTTCGATGACAATGCTAGCTGTTCTGGGAATCGACGAAGCACTCCATTTCAATCACATTTTCACCTGTTGTGATGTCGGATTGTAACCTAACCAGCAAAGGATCAGGGTAGTCACTATTTCTTTGTAGGGAAAAAAGAGAAGAAATGTTGGATGCCGCTACTGCAATGTATCCGGGGCATGATTTGTAAGTCTGGGACAACATAATTGAATACAAGTGGTAGAAACCTGTGTTTGAACAATGACTTGCACTGTGCAGAACAATTTTAGTTTGTTTGGTGCTGCAGTGTTACTCATATTCTTGCCTGAATTTCTACGAATCCGGCTTGACAGTTGAAGGTCGTGATCCACTTGCCTGAAATTTCCTGGGCAATCTTGTGGCTGCTGACCAGTCGTTCAAGGCTGTGAATGATCGATCGACCTCGTTTCTGGATAAAGTGAGAGGCAGCAGTGACGTTTCCATTTGTCTGTTGCTGTCCTCAGTTTGCATGACCTGGCGAGGAATCGCCAGGGCCGGAGAGAAACTGGGTTTCGGGTTTTTGACGTTTCCATTTGTCTGGTTATCGACGGGCACTCTTCACCCACGAGGCCACCATCTTCTAGCCTGGCGTTCGTCCTCGTCTAGGCTACGCAACAAATTCTTGACGCCTGGACGCGACGAGACGGTTCGTTTGCTGTTTGGATCGCAGCAACAGCCTGAACGCGAGATGCTCTGCCTCCTCAACCTGCCTGAACGCAAGATAGCAGCAACGTTCCTACCATTCACTGGATCGCAGCAACAGCCTGAACGCGAGATGCTCTGACTCATCAACCTGCCACTAGCCGTTTAATCGGCCTTGGGACCATTCTGGCTTGGGCCAGGTTCAGATTAGGATCAATTAGTCCCTCACAGAGAAGGAAAGGATCTGGATTTGCAAGAGGGCAAACTGAATCTGTCGTGGGGGCGGCAACGTGCTTGCAGGGCGACCGACGGCGATTACGGTCAAAGGCTGCGACGACGCCACTGCGGTCTGGAGCTGGAGCTGTGCCGAAACATAAAATAGGGTTGATAGAGACTGCGGGGGCTTCCATTGCAGGAGTATTATCAAATCCTGAGTGAGCGAGGTTATCAGACTGAATATGTTCATGACAAGTACACAATATCATAATTTCAGTTTCTTAATCGGAAAACGAATAAATTCTCAATTGCATATGCAATAGTTGGTTTTTTTTTTTTTTTGCGAGAGGCATATGCAATAGTTGGTTCATAGACATATGTGGACGGTTCCACTGCTGGATCCAACTGGGCAGTAGGAAGTTTGCTGAGTTCAACGATACGCGTGGGTGATGGTTATCCAAGGTTAGATTGTATACAACATTACAACTACAGAGGAAAATTCATTGAAGCTATACACCATGCATTTAATTTCCAGCTCGTGCTTGCATCTCACATTTGCATGATCTATTGATCTTTTCACTGCAGTAGTGATCCAGAACTCATTTCCCTGCCTGATGGCGCCAGCAAAGAGTCATGCAAATGCTGAATGCCATCATCAGAAATGGGAGAAATTGGGTAGTATATTCTGGAACTAGTAGGTAGGAAGTTGCCGAGTTCAGTGAGAGGTGTAACCATTATCAATGGTTGGACTGCATTACATTGCTGACGAAATTTCATAACCTTTGAACCATGCCTTTTCAGCTGATGCTTGATATGTTGTAATCCATCAAACTTTATGGTTCACCAAATGATTCTGGAAGACAAGAAATTCCGGGACAATGTGACGTGTTGAGATTCGTCAAACTTTGTAGTCCACCAAATGATTCCGGAAGACTAGTAATTCCGGAACAATGTGACATGTTGAGATCCCTCAAACTTTGTAGTCCACCAAACGATTCTGGAAGACTAGTAATTCCGGAACAATGTGACATGTTGAGATCCCTCAAACTTCGTAGTCCACCAACTGATTCTGGAAGGCCAGTAATTTAGAACACCCTGACATGTCGAGATACGTCAAACTTTGTAGTCCACCAAATGATTCTGGAAGACAAGTAATACTGCAATATGACATGTTGAGATCCGTCAAACTTTGGAGTCCACCAAATGATTCTGGAAGACAAGTAATTCCGGAACAATGTGACATGTTGAGATCCCTCAACTTTGTAGTCCACCAAATGATTCTGGAAGACAAGTAATTTCAGAACAATGTGACATGTTGAGATGAGTCAAATTTTGTAGTCCACCAAATGAATCTGGAAGACAAGTAATACTGCAATATGACATGTTGAGATCCGTCAAACTTTGGAGTCCACCAAATGATTCTGGAAGACAAGTAATACTGCAATATGACATGTTGAGATCCGTCAAACTTTGGAGTCCACCAAATGATTCTGGAAGACAAGTAATTCCGGAACAATGTGACATGTTGAGATCCCTCAAACTTTGTAGTCCACCAAACGATTCTGGAAGACTAGTAATTCCGGAACAATGTGATATGTTGAGATCCCTCAAACTTCGTAGTCCACCACATGATTCTGAAAGACAAGTAATTTCAGAACAATGTGACATGTTGAGATGAGTCAAATTTTGTAGTCCACCAAATGATTCTGGAAGACAAGTAATACTGCAATATGACATGTTGAGATCCGTCAAACTTTGCAGTCCACCAAATGATTCTGGAAGACAAGTAATACTGCAATATGACATGTTGAGATCCGTCAAACTTTGGAGTCCACCAAATGATTCTGGAAGACAAGTAATACTGTAATATGACATGTTGAGATCCGTCAAACTTTGGAGTCCACCAAATGATTCTGGAAGACAAGTAATTCCGGAACAATGTGACATGTTGAGATCCCTCAAACTTTGTAGTCCACCAAACGATTCTGGAAGACTAGTAATTCCGGAACAATGTGATATGTTGAGATCCCTCAAACTTCGTAGTCCACCACATGATTCTGAAAGACAAGTAATTTCAGAACAATGTGACATGTTGAGATGAGTCAAATTTTGTAGTCCACCAAATGATTCTGGAAGACAAGTAATACTGCAATATGACATGTTGAGATCCGTCAAACTTTGCAGTCCACCAAATGATTCTGGAAGACAAGTAATTTCGGAACAATGTGACATGTTGAGATCCCCCAAACTTTGTAGTCCACCAAACAATTCTGGAAGACTAGTAATTCCGGAACAATGTGACATGTTGAGATCCCTCAAACTTCGTACTCCACCAAACGATTCTGGAAGACTAGTAATTCCGGAACAATGTGACATGTTGAGATCCCTCAAACTTCGTAGTCCACCAAATGATTCTGGAAGACAAGTAATTTTGGAACAATGTGACATGTTGAGATGAGTCAAATTTTGTAGTCCACCAAATGATTCTGGAAGGCCAGTAATTTTGGAACACCTTGACATGTCGAGATCCCTCAAACATTGTAGTCCACCAAATGATTCTGGAAGACCAGTAATTCTATAACACTTTGACATGTTGAGATGAGTCAAATTTTGTAGTCCACCAAATGATTCCGGAAGACAAGTAATTTTGGAACACTGTGACATGCTGAGATCCCTCAAACTTTGTAGTTCACCAAATGATTCTGGAAGACCAATAATTCTGGAACACCGTGACATGGCGAGATGCGTCAAACTTCGTAGTCCACCAAATGATTCTGGAAGACAAGTAATTTTAGAACATGTGACATGAGGAGATCCGTCAAACTTTGTAGTCCACCAAATGATTCTGGAAGGCCAATAATTTTGGGACACCAGTACATGTTGAGACGGATCAAACTGTGCAGTCCACCAAATGATTCTGGAAGACAAGTAATTTTAGAACAATGTGACATGTTGAGATGAGTCAAATTTTGTAGTCCACCAAATGATTCTGGAAGGCCAGTAATTTTGGAACACCCAAACATGTCGAGATCCCTCAAACATTGTAGTCCACCAAATGATTCTGGAAGACCAGTAATTCTATAACAATATAACATGTTGAGATGAGTCAAATTTCGTAGTCCACCAAATGATTCCGGAAGACAAGTAATTCTGGAACACCATGACATGCTGAGATCCCTCAAACTTTGTAGTTCACCAAATGATTCTAGAAGACTAATAATTCTGAAACACCATGACATGTCGAGACGCGTCAAACTTCGTAGTCCACCAAATGATTCCGGAAGACAAGTAATTTCGAAACAATGTGACATGTTGAGATGAGTCAAATTTTTGTAGTCCACCAAATGAATCTGGAAGACAAGTAATACTGCAATATGACATGTTGAGATCCGTCAAACTTTGGAGTCCACCAAATGATTCTGGAAGACAAGTAATACTGCAATATGACATGTTGAGATCCGTCAAACTTTGGAGTCCACCAAATGATTCTGGAAGACAAGTAATTCCGGAACAATGTGACATGTTGAGATCCCTCAAACTTTGTAGTCCACCAAACGATTCTGGAAGACTAGTAATTCCGGAACAATGTGTTATGTTGAGATCCCTCAAACTTCGTAGTCCACCACATGATTCTGAAGACAAGTATTTCAGAACAATGTGACATGTTGAGATGAGTCAAATTTTGTAGTCCACCAAATGAATCTGGAAGACAAGTAATACTGCAATATGACATGTTGAGATCCGTCAAACTTTGGAGTCCACCAAATGATTCTGGAAGACAAGTAATTCCGAAACAATGTGACATGTTGAGATCCCTCAAACTTTGTAGTCCACCAAACGATTCTGGAAGACAAGTAATTTCAGAACAATGTGACATGTTGAGATGAGTCAAATTCTGTCCACCAAATGATTCTGGCAGTGTAGACATTTGAGAAGATCCTCGCAGGTTTAGGTATTGCAGTTTTGAGAGCTGAGCTATAGACTCTGGGAGCATCTCATTTTGCACTTGTGGAGCGATAAGGCACCTCAGCTGGTTTAATTGGCCAATAGGGGATGTCAAGGTTATACCGGAGCATTCACTGAAATCCAGAATACGCAGGCACTTTCCGAAAGAAAATGAAACATCATGAAAGGCCAAGCACTTTGATAATGAAATGAACTCTCATGGTGGACCAGGTTGCTGCTACTAGAAAAATGAAGTGCCCGAACTTTCTTGGGTAAAATATTTGACAACTTGAGCTGACCATCATAATTTGTTAGCACTGCATACCGACAGTATTTCTGCTTGCTGGCATTATTGCTCTTCTTTGCAGCATCAACCACAAGTAGCTCGTCACCGATGACTGATGTAGCCAGGTCGTGCACTAGTCATGCATGGTGTACCGCAGCCCTCGAAATCTCTGAAATAATATCATGATCAAGTCGTTAGAGATGTCAGGCAATGCATCCTCTTTTAGATAGCGAAGTAATGCGTCTTAAAAGAAAATCAAAGTCTTATTTTTAAGGCTTCTAATTGTTCCTTTTCTATGTATAATGAAAAAAAAACATTGAGTATCTTACATAATAATAAGCATAATTCAAAGCTATGCCATTCACCATGCGTATAGGAGAAAATTTTGCGTTTTGTTATTATTAAACAGTGCTACTAGTCGCCTACTACCTTTATTCATTTTTATTAGCATTCTAGCCATTCTCAGTTGTCCACAATTGTTAGCACTTATAGCCTCTGTTGTAAAACCCAGGTAACATCCAAGTTCCTCCCGAGATTCCTGTGTTGGGGCGCTGCTATTGGAGACAGGCAGACAGCAAGCCGAGGAGAGAGCTTGGGACAGATGAGGGAAGAAGCTCATTGACTGGGATATTCTGGACTTTTGTCCTCTACCATGTTCTCACCTCACCAATCCTCAAAGAGGTTTGTTATAGTGCTTGAAACTAATAGTAACTGTCCATTTAATTAGATCTAACCGTTTATAATGTGGAGGTACCTACTAAAAAATATTTTAAGTTGTGGACTAGTACAAAAATAGTGGGAACAGTATCAGTTATTTTATTATTATTTTAATTACACAAAGGGCACTTTGGTAACGTGATTAGAGTTCCCGTTTTTCCTAAAGGTTCTGATAACTCTCGATTTGACGGAGGGAAGAAGCTCTTTGATTGGATATTCTGAACTTTTGACCTCTACCATGTTCTCACCTCACCAATCAAAATGTTAACATTGTGGAGAGAGGGAGTATAGCAGTTTTGTTTTTGAGAGATGTGATATTGTCCTTTCTAGTACTCCTTCTATTCCACAATAAGTGTCGCTTAGATTTTTTTGACATCACATTTTATCGTTTGTCTCAATCAAATATTTTTGTGCAAATATTTCTTTTTTTTGTGACTAGTTTTATCATTAGAGATATCATGACACATGTTTTAAATATTTACACAAAAAATTTGAATAAGACACTTATTCTAGGACATGTGTGTAAAAGTCAAAAACCATAATCTAGGACAGAGGGAGTAGGCATTATCAGGGCCCTATACTATATATATGTTTTACTCAAAATTTTGTGTTGTGTCATATATATGGAGTGCACATGTGTGTTTCCTTTAATAACAATTTCTGGGCCTTGGGCTATATATCTTAGAGTCCAAAATACAAGACATATTTAACCATATAGAAATATTGTTTGCCTTAATTTCAAATGTAATATTATTTTTACAAGCTAAATTGTTTCTATTTCAGCATACTTTAATATATATCCTCAACACACAAGAAATGAAAAATAAACAAAATATTTGGCATCCATTATCATGTTGTACACTCATATATGGAAGCCTTTTTTCTACTCCTATCAGTAGTTACTCACATGTGTGTATCTCATAAACTAGCATATTTGGGGTTTTCTAAAAAACATACGTGCATATACTTGATTTTTAAAAGTGGTATGTGGACATACACTTTATCTATTACGAGGATAAATAAAGTATATGGACATACTCTTTTTCTACATAGGAATGCGATATATCATAATGTGAAAAAACATATGAGTTGCACTAAAAAAATTTCATGGTTATCACTTTAAAAATATTATTTTATGTACGTCTAAATACCTAAAATAATAAATGGGTTTGTACACATACACAAGATGGTTTTTTGAACGTGGGAAAATTATATCAACTTCGTTCCAGGGGTGTAGTTATTCCCAAATCAAAAAAACGACCTTGGGTATGTGTACATACCCATTTATCATTTGGATTATGTACACATATATAAAATAAGATTTATCAAGGTGATAACCATGAAAAAAATTCAGTGAACTCATATTTGTTTTGCACCTTGTGAAAAATTCAGCAATGTGATATTGTCCTTTCTAGTACTCCTTGTATTCCACAATAAGTGTCTCTTTGATTTTTAGACATCACGTTTTATTGTTTGTCTCAATCACGTTTTTTGTGGAAATATTTTTTTTTGTGACTCGTTTTATCATTAGAGATACTTTAGTTATGACACACAGATTTTAAATATTTACACAATTTTGAATAAGACACTTATTCTAGGACATGTGTTTAAAAGGCAAAAACCATAATCTAGGACAGAGGGAGTAGGCATTATCACGGCCCTATACTCTATATGTTTTACTCGAAATTTATGTTGTGTCTTATATATGGAGTGCACATGTGTGTTTCCTTTAATAACAATTGCTGGGCCTCGGGCTATATATCTTGCAGTCCAAAATACAGGACATATTTGACCATATAAATTTTTTTTACCTTAATTTTTGAAATGTATTATATTTTTTTACCAAGCTAAATTGTTTCTATTTCAGCATACGTGGGAAAATTATATCTACTTCCAGGGATGAGTTATTCTCAAATTAAAAAACAAAACAACCTTGGGTATGTGTACATATCCATTTATCATTTGGAGTATGTACACATATATAAAATAAGATTTATCAAGGTGATAACCATGAAAAAATTCAGTGAAACTCATATTTTTTGCACCTTGTGATATATCACAATTACTCCACTTTAACTAATCACGTTTGTGTATATATTTTTTTCAGAAACCCCAATTATGAAGATATACCCTCTAATTTGTGAGATACACAAATGGGTGTAACTACTCATAGGAGTAGGAAAAAGCTATATATATACCCATGCATAATATTTTTTAACATCTAAATGTCCAACATTATTAATTGAGTTTCCTGAAATGTAGTTATTTTTATTTTATTCAGAAATATTTGCCACCTTGCCATTTTTCTAAAATTCAAACAATTAGTTAAAGGGATCTCATAGATAAGAAATTTCTCCCTGTTTCTTTTACGCAACTAGAACAACTATTACAGAACTGCATTGTGTTTATACGCATAATTAAATACATAGTTGGAGAACTAGTAACTGGAGTGTGGAAAAATGCAGTAACTTACAGAGGGCAAATTTGAATTTTGGAGGAAGGACATGCCCAAAAGTTGCTTAATATATTCCTTGCCTTCTGAGGACGTCTTAATGAAATCAAGAGCAATCCACTGGTGAACCAAATCATCTTCAAAGATGTCATGGCCTTTTGGGAATATGGCACAATAGGAAAAGCATAACTTCAAGACTTGTGGCATCCTTTCATAACTTAGCATCAAGGAGGAAAGAACTTTCATATGTTGCGGATCATCATATCCAAAAGATTCTTTCCAGATATCACTGTTGTTCATTTCTGACCAACCATGCCAATCTTTGATCTTAACGTGTATCCAATTGCTTGAGCTGCTAATGCCACACCTCCACATTTCTTTGCAATTTCCAATCCTATCTGCTCTAGTTCTCCTTTGTTGTTTTTATCTTCGAATCCACTGTATCTCTTTATTATATCCCAACAAACATCATCTTTTAAAGGTTGAAGCTTGTGTGGCTCTACAGTGCAAATTTTTTTTGCAATGGATTCACTACGTGTAGTTACAATGACATCGACCATGTTGCCTTCCTTGTCAAGCATGCCTATCAAGCCCTTCAACTTGAAGTCATCTTCCTCCCATATGTCATCTAAATGATCAAATCTTCTTGCCATGAAGCAGACCATTTAGGTGTTGTTGTAACAATTGCAATGTATTTGTATTCGGTTGACCTCCTGCTGTTGATAGCTGTGATATTATTGATGTTCCTATTTTCTTCAAATCAAATTTCTGAGAAACATAAACCCATACTTGATTATCATAATACTGTTTGAATTGAGTGTCATTGTAAATAAGTTGTGCCAAGGTACTCTCTTCCCATGCCTCCAAGGCCATAAATAGGGAGGATCACAATTCCATCTTTCATGTGGCTTGCAGATAAGCGGTCTGTGATTATCTTCTTCTCTCCATCCCGCCCCAATACTTCATTCACAACTGATGCTGATGTGGTTTTCGCGCGGGTCATAATTTTCTGGCTCCTGACTAACTATGTGCTCTGTGAATGTAAAATCCTTGCGTTGCTTATTGATTTTCTTAAGTTTTTTCTCTCATACTCTTCATCTTCTTAGCAAGGATAATTTTCCTGCGTGCAGCTGGTAGACAAGAGAACGTTTTTTGCATCTGCAACAATTGAAAATTAAGTAAACAAGGAGTCATACAGTGAATAAAATTAGAACTCACTACGTCAGGGTCAGGCCTCCAGAACACACACACATGTGTGCTACTAGAGCTAAGATAAACGGAATCCTATAGTAACACAAGTAATAGATCATGGAGCTAATGTTTACTAGAGAAAGATTTGTTGCAGAAGTCACTACAAGAAATCCACACTATAGGAGGGCTATTAAAAAACTCATAGTGGCGGTTTTATTACGTATCCCCACTACAAATGTGAACTCATTATTAGCAATGGTCAACGGAGTCGACCATCGTTACAAATCAATTTTTGGCGGCAATTAACGGAGTCAACAATCACTACAGATAGGCCCCTATTTTTAGCGGCGGTCGACAAGGCATGACCGCCACTAAAATTGACTTGTCGCGTCGACCATGGGCCGGTCCGCCGCTAAGCGGCCCACACCACACGAGCTCCTGCATGGCCGCTCGGCCCAGCATCGAGCACGGCGCATCTATGCCGCCGGATTGAATCTGATGGCTCACGTTTGCCATGGTCCGAATAAAACCGGGGTTGGTCGGCCGGCTCCCAAATCCTAACTC
>JAAXCT010003896.1:0-21765 GCA_012490785.1 Eragrostis nindensis
CGCTTCACCTCGACGTTGCCCGCGCACCTCCTTCTAAGCTCTATCATCTGCACAGGGGAAGGTGCGGTCAATCTCCTTTGACCATGAGCTGATGCTTAGCTTACTGATGCAGGAGTTGTTTTCATTTTCTAACTGCTGCTGTTGCAAATTTGTTGTGTTTGCTCAGCATGTTCTGGTAGGCGATTCTGCGGTGTGGTGAAGCCTTGAGCTGTTGCTTAGCTTGAGAATTTATGGTGTGGTGAATCGTAAACTAAACGAGTGTTGGTATTTCTTACACCAAACAGAAAACACCACCTTAGGCTGGTTAGGCCTAGAGTGAATATTCCCGGTTCGGCGCCAGAAATACCTGGGGTTTAAGTTACTTGCTTAGGATACATAATAATCCACAACTAGCAACGAGTGCCAGATATGAATTATTAGTATTTAATAATCATAAAAGATAATCCGCAAGCGCACGGATAACCGTTGTAGCATTTCACCCGAGAGTATTCCAGGGTATCGTTATTATATTTTCCCAAAGGAAGACGTGGTTGACGAGTGTTGTACTTATACTCATGGTGTTACAAATGATAGATCATAACCAATATCCAAATACAGGGGTAAGGCAATGTATGGATAGAGGATAGTGCGACCACACAGCAGGCATTTCCACTCTCTGATAAAGGTGAGAGGCGGCTCTAGGCTAGACTAAGGTTAAGTAAGAAGAACTGCTACTCCTAATGTACATCGTCAAGTAGCGTGCGTAGCATCTACCTATAGCCTACTGCACACAAGCCAAGACTAAGCTGTTCTACTGCCAAGCCATCATCGGAGATCCAGCGATCAGAGTCTGCCCCCCAATCTCCGGACATTTCATATATACTCCTACGCCATACCCGAACGTGGAGGATTACAAGGACGGACAGGGCTGTCACCACCTGCCGCTACCTCTACAAACCGTGGGGCACGAACACGCATCCACGGGTGGAAAGGAAGCCCTAGCACCATGCTAGCGTAACTAACCACAACTCTAGATCCCTCGAGGCACCTCGCAAGGCGATAAACCTAGAGCACTCTTGCAAGACAATGGACCCGATGACTAAGCAAAAGGAACAACTAGGTCTAGCAAGCGATTACTTAGACAAAGGATCAAAGCTAGCACTACGTTAAGCATAAGCGTTCGTCGCTCAAGAACGAGCGACGAACGATGAACGATGAAGAACGATCATCGTTAACCGATGATCGAGTATGAACGAACGACGAACGAACGATGAACGATCATGAACGAACATCGATAAACGATGAACGAACGATGAACGAACATGAACGAACGAAGAACGTTCATCCAGATCAAGGATGAACGATGAACTAGCATAAGCACATAACTACTACAAGAACGATGATATTCCATTGATAAAGAAATAAGTCTTACAAAGAGAGTAAAAGGATACAAGGGAATATACCCCAAACTCTCCAAGGGACTTGGGAGCCAAAAGGGCAGCCCAACTACTCAGCCTAAGCCTAACTAGAGAGCCCCTAGCTCTGGATGTGTGGAGGAGGGAATGAGCCTCTTGTGTTGTGTGTCTTCCAAGGGGAGGGGGTACCCCTTTATTTATAGCCCTCAAAGGCGGTGGAATTGAGGCGGTTCCGTAGGTCGGTGGCATTGATTGCAGGTGGAACCGACCTCCTGAAGTCGGTTGCAAACCGCCTTAGAAAGATGGACCCAGGGGGCCTCCCTGTCAGGTCGGCCGACCTAGGGTTGGGGGTCGGCCGACCTAGCCCTGGCCCCCCCTGGGCTGGGCTTTGGCAGGTTGGCTCCCCTCGGCCTTTTAGCCTCTTTTCCAGGTGCGTGGCCTCAGTTGATATTCTGGGTGATTCTGGGCCTTTTATCCTTGATTATATTCCCCGCGGCGAGCGTCGTTTGATGGACGTGTTTGAATCGTCGCCTTGGGCCTTGTTTACACCCTGGAAATCCCTGTTTTCCACCTGCACATCCAAATCTAGAGGTACACGTGGAAATAGGTATTTGATAACAAAATGCAAGTAACAAGTGTTAGTTCTTCCTTATTTATAGAGCTAATTGACGGTCAAAACTGGGTCTAAGGACCGTCAACACGAGGTCATTGATCGATCAAGTGATTTAATTAGATGTTGTGTAAGACTTTAATCGGGTCTAATTATGATTTACTGCATGCATTTTGAACTGCAGATGGCGGAGCGGAGCTGGATGTATGTTCAGAACCGCACTTGTGACAAGTTCCTTAAGGGTGTTTTGGATTTCATTGCCGCCGCCGAAGAGGACATGAAGAACAAACAGAAAACAGCTATGTGTTGTCCATGCTATGATTGCAAGAACATCAAGAAGTTCCCCCATTCCAGGCACATTCATGCGCATTTGATAATGCGCGGTTTCAAAAAGAATTATCTAGTTTGGAACAATCACGGTGAAGAAGGAGACAATCCAGATGAAATGGCTCAGGATGCCGCGGATGGCGGTATCGATGAAGGAACTTGCAGTGGTGATGCAGATGATCAGCAGCTCACAGATGAGACATTGTATCTTTGAGTGATGATTACGCTAACATTATAGAGGATATTGATCAGATGTTGGTTGACGCAGAGGGCAATGATGGGTATACTGATGGAGAGTTTGCGAAGTTCCAAGAGATGGTGCTGGACTCTAAGAAACTCGTGTATCCTGGTTGTAACAAGAAGTTCACGCGGTTGTACTTGGTTCTCAAACTGCTCCAGTTGAAGGCATCCCATTGTTGGTCAGATAGGAGCTTTAATGCCCTGCTACATCTTTTGAGGGACATGCTTCCTGAGCCAATGAGCTGCCCCGAAACACATATGAAGCAAAGAAGGTCATCTGTCCTTTGGGGTTAGAGGTTGAGAAGATACATGCTTGTAAGCAAGATTGCATGCTCTATCGTGGTGAGTACGCAGAGCTGACCCATTGTCCTTACTGTGGAACCTCTCGCTACAAGCCTAGAAAAGATGGGGGTGACGATGCGGTAGCCAGTAAACGGAATGGACCTCCTAGGAAGGTGGTGTGGTACTTTCCTATCATCCCCCGTCTGAAGCGTTTGTTTGCAAATAGCAAGGAGGCCGAGCTCCTCCGCTGGCACGCTGAAGGTCGTAAGAATGATGGATACATTCGGCATCCTGCAGATTCAACTCAGTGGCGCAATATTGATTCAACGTACAAACCATTTGCCAAGGAAATTAGAAATATCAGATTTGCACTGAGCACGGATGGAATGAATCCATTTGGTGACATGAGTAGTGCCCATAGCACATGGCCGGTTGTGCTGTCCATATACAACCTACCTCCTTGGCTTTGCAACAAAAGAAAATATATCATGTTGACAGTGTTAATTTCTGGTCCAAGCAACCTGGCATCAACATCGATGTGTACTTTAGACCGTTGGTGGATGATCTTAAAAGACTCTGGTCTGACGGTGTTGAGGTCTGGGATCAGCATAAGCGAGAATACTTCAAGCTGCACGCCATGTTGTTTTGCACGATACAGGATCTCCCAGCGCTATATGCCGTGTCAGGGCAAATTAAAGGAGGAAAGGGCTGTCCCGAGTGCTTGGATGACACCGAGAGCATTTGCTCCGCAATTCAAAGAAGACGGTGTACATGAGGCATCGGCGTTTCCTACCCAAGTCCCATGCATACCGGTCGATGAAGTCTCAGTTTGATGGCACGAAGGAGATGGGGTCAGCTCCAAGGCACTTTAGCGGTGAAGATGTTCATTTTCAGTCAATCAAATAGATTCCATCCTTGGAAAGAGAAAACGTGCTGCTAAAGGTGAGGAGAAGCAGTTGTGGAAGAAAAAATCTATATTCTGGGAGCTAGAATACTGGGAGCTCTTGGTTGTTCGACATTGCATTGATCTGATGCATATCAAAAAGAATGTCCATGATAGTCTAGTCGGCACCTTGCTGAATATGAAGGGAAAGACGAAAGATCATGCCAACGCTCGGGCAGACTTGAAGGAAATGGGCTTGAGACCTGAGCTCTGTCGCAAGGGTAATGATGAAGATCTACCTACATCTTGCATCACACTATCCAAGAAAGGAAAAAGGAACTATGCGAGTTCTTCAGTAGCGTTAAGGTACCATCTGGTTACTCAGCAAACATTGGAAAGCTCTTCTCAGTGACAGAGCTGAAATGGTTGGTAAGACGAAGACTCATAACTGTGATATCTTGTTGACTGCATTGCTTCCGGTTGGGATCAGGAACATTCTTCCTGAAAAGTTCGAGAAGCCATCATGAGTCTATGCTTCTTCCTCAATGCAATATCGCAGAAAGTCATAGATCCAACATCGCTTGACGACCTGCAAAAGAACCTTATCAAGACTTTGTGCCTTTTAGAGATGTTCTTCCCGCCATCATTCTCGATATGATGGTCCATCTTACTGCACATCTTGTCAAAGAAGTCTTGTACCTGGGGCCTGTTTACCTACATCAGATGTATCCATACGAGAGGTATCTAGCGGTTCTCAAGTCATATGTGAGGAACCCATCTTCGCCTGAGGGTTGTATTGCCGAAGGTTACTCTACCGAGGAGGTGGTTGAGTGGTGCATGAATTACATTGACCCAGAAGAGCCTATTGGTGTGCCAAGTCTCCCCACGAGGGAAGATTGGCTGGTAAAGGAACTCTCGGTCAAAAAGCAATCACTCCTGATCTTAAGGCTTATGAACAAGCTCATTTTGTTTGTGCTGCAACATATGAAAGAAGTGTCTGATTACATCGCAGAGCATAAGAAGTTGCTTGTTAAAGAAAATCCCGAGCGGAACGAAGCATGGTTGGCACGGCAACACATGATGAAGTTCAACACTTGGTTTAGAGATCGAATCGGTGAATCCAGAACAAAGAAGAGTGACTTGCTTCGTAAGCTTGCTGCAGGGCCCGTATTCACAATTGTGACATACCAAGGATATGAGATCAATGGCTACACATTTTACACAATGCCCAAGACAAGAAGAGCATACATCAAAATTGTCGTGACAGAAATAGGAGAAACGGGATGCCTATTGCCGAAACTGAAAAACGAAGGATGAGGAAGCTTGCAGGTCTTATTGCTCGACAGAAGGTGTCACTAGTGCTTCCAAACTTTGGTGCTCTCAAAAAACAGGGGAAAAAGACCTGTTTGATAATTGGGTGATGCCATACTTAGAGTTCAGTGAGGACATGAAAGCGAAAGCATTCAAGAGAGCTATGAAAGGGAATTGCTAAGTGTTGGAGGGACCACAAGAGCAAACTCATCAATGAGTTTATGTTACAAGGTCGTTCTCCCTTTGAGCGCTTCAAATTTTTGAAGAAAGAAGATTATGCTGCTTTGTGAAAATGAAGAGCACAGATGAGTTTAACAGGTTATCTCTCTGTTACATTGTTATCTTTCCATATTAATGTCTAGTTATCTTAAACTGAATAATGCTAATCTAATATGCCCATTTCTGTTCATACAGGAAAGTGAGAAGATGAAGCAGCTTCGAGAGAAGAACAAGCATCCACATAGATTGGGAACAGCAGGATATGACGAGAAAATCCCCGAGTGGAAAGCTCAGGATGAAAAGTTAGCTAAGGAGGGCAGGCCGAATCCATGGCACTCGTTCCCGGGCCGGTCACAGAGTTGGTTGCGAGCAAGAGGGATCCTCCTGGACAATGGAGAGATTAGCTTCAAGAGCCAGGAAACCAAAGAAGTCTCGGACAGGATTAAACAACTTAGTGAAGATGAGGTTTGCACTGACGACATTCAGCAAGATCATTTGACCAAAGGACTGGGGAACAAAGAACACCCAGGTCAAGTCACTGCGTTCCTCTTTTAATTCTGCAAGATTAATTGTTATAATGTATATGCTGCTGTGAAATGTTGGCTTTGAGGACCTGTTTGTTATCGTGTATATGATGCTTAACTGTTGGCTTTTTGGCCTCCTTATTGTATCCAGTTTTATCTTCTCATATTTTTTTTGGACTGCTTATATTAGCTTGTTATCATGTATAAGTTGCTGTCACTGCTTGTGTAATTAGATGGCTGGTTCCTTGCAGGTCGGATTAGAGCCTTCTCGAGCTATGATGGATGGAAGAGATGGCCCGGATACAATAAGAAGAGGGGTCTTAGTGAGGAAGATTTGAAGCAGTTAACAGAACATCTTCGCGCTCAAGTGACAGAGGACATCATAACCAACATGCCCAGCATCCTTGCAGCTCAAGGGCTCAAGATTGTGCCGATTTCTCCAAGCCCACATCAAGTAAGCCCGGGAGAAGCACATAAGAGCAGTTGTGCATCGGTTGGCAATGGGGAGCATGATTTGTATGCCGATATGATGGGTCATACGGGATATGATGAACCAGATTCTATAACCGTCCTCTCGGAGCCAACAAAATGTGCTCTTATGAGCACAATTGGAGGTTATCAGGTTGAGGTGGCAAGGGGACTAGTTCACCCTAAACAGAAGGAGCTGCATTGCACCCACATACACGACGATTGTGCTGTGGTATTTGTGGATCATGTGAGCAAAAACCATTGGGATGATGCGCTGGAATTCCCCCCAAATGATGAGATAACATCACTTGGGCAAGCATTGCTTCAAAGAATTCAGTGGAAGAGGTCCCAGATAGTGCTCAATCCAAAGGACATGGAGCCTGCAGACCCTGAAAGTCCACCGGCCTCCAAATCCAAACCTCAAGGACGAAGCCAGGGGCAACATGTGAAGCCAAGAGACAAAGAAAAGCAAGATAAAACAAAAAGAAGTGACAGCAAGATTGGGGACAAAGTACATCAACCTAAAAGAGCAAGAAGTGACAGCACAGGCATAGAAAAGAAGAAGGCAAGGGTGACTTCCACGTCCCCTGAAAGTGCCGCTAGAAGCAATAAGCAGCCGGGAATCCCAAAGCCGCCGACGCCATTGGTATGGGCAAAGCCAAACCCTGCATACTCCTATGGCAAACCAATGATGACTCCAGCAGAGCTTCGGAAGGCTGGACCTGCATGCCTTAGCCTCCATAACTTGTATGCTAGCGGCTGTAAAGCCCAGAAAACGAGCTTTTCAGTTAGTTTCAAATCTCAACATTTCCTAAGACCTTCAGGTGATGTCTTCTCTGTTGACTACGGAGACCTATATGATCTATTCACCTTGGACGCCTTGGACCTCTCCATCTTAAGGAGCTTCAGTTTGTAAGTATTCTTTCTCCAAACTGAAATGCACATCCTAGATTCATTTCTGGAAACATGAAATGCTTCTTATTGTTTGCTATATCCATCTTTGTGCTTATGTGCTTGCTTGAATCCTTCTTAAATGAAATCAAATGTTGCTTTTCCTTCGACATTATTTCCTAGCTGGTTGCCTGCTGATATAACTCACTTTTTCAGTGTATATATGAGTGATGATACTCCCCTGTTAATATTTCAGTTAATATTTGGTGACACATTTCTTTTGTTAAGGTACCTGGCTCAAAAAGTTGAAAAAGAGAAGAAGCCAGTAGCTCTTCTTGATCCTGCGTGCATGTCTTACATGGTGATTGAAGAAGATAGATCGTTTGTTAGAAGCTATGTGGAAAAGGCATTGTCTTTAGCAAACTTCAGCAAGAAAAAATATTTGATGTTCGCGTGCAATACCAGCGGGCATTGGATTGCTGTGGTGCTCAGCCTAAAGTGGAGCACCGTATGGTACATTAACTCTCTTGAGGGAACAACGTTTGATACGTTGGTTAACCTGCTTGATGAGTAAGTGTACCTATTTTTACATGGTAATTTAATTTCTATGTTTTTCCCAAATATAAATATTGTAATTTGCATGCATGAAGGTCTTTTGCCAACTTTATTCATAATGATCCAAGAAGGAAGCTAGGCATGACAGAATTAAAACATATAACAAAGTTTCAGGTTAGCTTTCTAACCTACTTACAGTTTCCATTTATTTCCTGTACTAATATTGATTTCTAACCTACTTACCTCTTGCTCGGTAACTGCAGTGCCATCAGCAGCCTATGGGGGCCAAAAATTGTGGATTCTACTACGCCTATCACTTGCTCTATGCTGCTAGCATATCAGCCAAATTAAAAAAACCCGAGGTTTTTTCTTCTAAGCCTTGTACTGAGTAAGCTGTCTAAAAAACGAGTTAATGAGTTCTTCTGATGCATATGCTTCTCCCATGTTTTATTTCAGGACTTCGTCTTGCCGAACAAGTCACTTCACTATAGTGTGCTCTCAGACCTTAGAGAACGGATGGCATCGTTCTTCATGACCCAGGTCGTTCCTAAGGATGGAGAGTTCCATGAGGCAAGTGGCGCCTGCTGATAATGACTTGTAAGTTATTCAAACTTGACATATCTGATCAGTTTCTGGTTTGGTACATAGACCTCTTTCAGTTTACCTCCATGACACTTTGGTTAATAACTTGGCTTCTTTCAGTTTGGGGTTTACCATTCCCTTATCATTGGTTCAGTTTTGTAAAAACTATTGTGCCACAGTTATCCTTTGTGCTGTTTTGCAGCTAGCAAAGATTGGATCGATTTCAAGCCATCATGCAGCTGGCCTGATGAAAAGGAGTATGTTTTGTGTTTTGGTCGAACCCCAACCTGCTTTGATGTGCAACTCGCATTATGGGGACATTTAACCATCAGCTGTTCACCCTTAGCTTAACTAGTCTTGTACCAGATGATTTGTGTTTGTTCATGACATGTGTAAACTGTATGTGATGGATAACTATCTCAGTTTGTTCTCTTGATGTGAGCTTTTCTGGTACAAATGTTATGATTAGAGGCTCGATCTTTGTATATGCTCTGTTCTGTGTTGGAGGCTCCGTTCTGTATATATGGCTGATCTTATTTGCCCACGCGGTTCAATGGCATCCAGCGACGGTGCTCAGCAAAACCGTCGCAACACAACCAGCGACGGTGTACAGAAACCACGTCGCAAAGAATGCCAGCGACGGTGATCACGAACCCGTCGCTAGGAAGGTATCGACGGGAAACAAAACACGTCGCTAACATTTTTTTCGACGTTGCCTGAAGAAACCGTCGCTAGGATAGTTAGCGACGCGTTTTGTGAACCCCGTCGCTAGATTAGCTACAGACGTGGAATGAAACCCGTCGCTGAACAGCTGTAGCGACGGTGAAATCCCCGTCGCTATAAGTCCATCTTTAGCGACGTAAAAGTAACGACGGTTCATTTCCCGTCGCTAATCAGCCCAAAAACCCGTCGCTAATCACCTGTTCTGTGGCAGTGAAAGCTGTTGTTTAGCAAGAAGGAAGAGAGAAAAGGACAAAGAAGAGGTGACGTGGCAACTGACATGTGGGCCCCAGATATGCCACGTCGGACGAAACCGCTCACATACCGCCCAGGGAGGAAACTTGCACCGCATGCCTGAGTTGAGGGAGTCTGGTTACCCGGTTTGTAGTTTAGAGGAAAAATTGTAACTCCTATAAGAGTTGAGAGAGGCAAAATGGACTTCTTCTGTTGTTTTATGGGTTTGTCGAAAATGATCTTGAAGCCTGTATACCGTATCAGATGGAGCTCAGTGCTTTGGGTATACTGTTAATGCTTTGCAGGATGGCTACTTCAAGATGAATGTGGCATTGAAGATCGATGTTGCTGGACTGCCCTTGACAAAGAATAGAGTTAGGAGCTACGGCAGTGCCTTCGGAACAGCAGTAGTTGATTTTGACCGCAAAATATGTTGGAATTAGCTAAGTTTTTTTTTTTAATATATATCTAATGAAATTGGTTAAATAGCCTTGGCGAATGTGACCCTGTACGCTAGCACACTCACAAGGTTGATACGTTGTCATTGAAATGGCAAACACTTGTTCAGACTTCAGAGACAATAGTGGAATAATATCATTTCCATATTATACTAGTAAACTTGATTACTGTCTGGCTGTCTGCACACAACACAGTTTGGTTATTGACTTGTCCTGGGTTGGAAATGCTACCATTCTTGTCAAGCATATAGAGTATTATGAAGGATCAATATCAGACAAACTGAATTGTGTCATCGTAGAAATCATTGAACACAAGTCATGAAACTTTACTCCACCAGATACCAGATTTCGCTGGCATATAATGAATCGTATGTAGCAGTCAACTTCCACTCATACAATGGTTCCTTGGATTACATGACAACACCACGTATATTACATACATCAATCATGCGTCCTCCTAGCAACCATACGAAGAAAATGAGTCAAGCTGTAATAAACAACACCACTTTTCTTTTCTTTCAGATAAACATAACGTAAGTGTTCGGTTGGAGGATGCAGTTGCAGTTTGAATAGTGAGAGAGAACACTGTAGCGGAGGATTCGCGCACTGTAGCAATTTAGTTGACTGTAGCAGCAGGAGCAGCAGCAGCCGGAGGAAAATCCTCCTGCCGAACACGCCCAACAATGAATAATGGGACAAGCATTAAGCAGTAGCTAGGCTTGGCGATTCACATCCTCCTTGGACCGCTGCTGCTGCTGTTGCGACATCCGTTTCTGTAGCCCGGCCTTGAGGCGGAGCAACAACACTGTGCTCCACAAGCCCTTTGACAGGCGGAGCAACAGAAGCAACAACATTGTGCTCCACAAGCCTTTCGACGGGGACCTTGACCACATCCCGGCGAACACCTATATCTGACACATAGCGCCCCACGCAGTACATGCCACTGGTGACAATGGCCAGGCCACCAGCACTGGTTGTCAGGAAGCGCAGCGGCGACGACGCCACGGCACTGAAAGCAGCCGTGAGCGACGCGAGCTGCCCGCTGCGGCCGACACTGAAAGCAGTCTCCACAAGCAGCCCCGTCTTGCAGTAGATGGCGAAGTCCTCGCAATTGTTCTTGAAGAGGCAGTACACGCCAAAGCCGTTGTCGAGGAGGTAGCGGGCGCGGTGGACGACGGCGTCGCACGGGTCGGAGGCGGCCAGCGTGCAGGTTCCCCCGCGCGCTTTGGCGAGGAAGAAAGCGGGCGACACGGCGTAGTCGAACAGGTACAGGCCGCCCCCGTCCAAGAAGCAGTCGAGGCAGGACGTGATGACTCCCTCGCGCCTGGTCAGATGGCCGCATTTTTGGCAGGGAGCGCCGCCGTCAGTGGCAGACGCCGGAGAGGAGGAGCTGAAAAGGAAACTGTCCAGGAATGTCCCTGTCCCAATCTCGTGGCCAGCTGCTGTTGTGAAATGGATGACCATGCCATCTCCAACATAGATCCCTGCATGTATTTAGCATTAATGATGTCATCTCAGCATATGAAAAGCACAATATAGTGTTACTAGTGCCATTAAATTGCCTCTCTTTTTTTTGTTCTTCTGTACAAGGTTAGGAATCCTCCAAGTACAATGACAGACTTAATAGGGTTCGGGTTTGAAATGAAATCTGAATGAAGCTGAATAATAAGACAGGGGAATGGGGGAGCTTGGCAACAGGAAAGAACGGTCGGATACCGTGGTGGGCGTAGATGTAGGCGGTCCGCCACGAGTAAATGTGATCCCCGGGCTTGACTTGTTGCCGATCCACCCGGTTGGACAGCACCCCCACCATCTCCTCCTCCGGCGATCAAATAAAAATCTGACCTCGGCCCTAATTGACATTTGACAACCAATCGAGGTGGTACGGGCAGAGGGAATAAACAGATGGATGTAATCTGAAATACATTGTATCTGCACCGAGTTTCTGAAATCCAGAGAGAGGGAGAGAGAATCAGGGGCTCACCTTGCTCAGCACCAGCCGACAGCGCAGGCGCTCGCTCGTCGCCCCCCTCCCTTCCCCTTTGCGTGCCCGCCGAGCCGCCCAGCGCCGCCGCGCGCGTGCAGGCAGCACCGGCGCGGCGCCGCAGGAAGGAAGGCAGGCGCAAGTCCGCAGCCGCAGGAAGCCTCCGCAGGCAGGTCGCCGCAGGAAAAGCCTCCGTCGAGACGTCTCAGTATCTCGCTCGGCACTCGGTCTCGCTGAACCCCCTTTTTTTTTCTTTTTTTCCTTTTGAGAATCAACCCGTTTCTTTTTCTTCTTCTTATGTTTTTTTAAGCACGGTCTCGCTATTTCTTGCGGGTGGGTCGCGGCGGAATTCTGCCGGCCCGAGCGAAACAGAGGAGGTGGGCCCGGCCCACCCTCTAGAATCAGGCATCAGCTCGCCGGCGCAGAGCTTCGGCCGCCGTGAGTACAGAAGTTTGTCGATGGGGAACGGTTTGTCAGGCGATCATCTGCCGGCGTGACTGAGCAACTTTTTAGCAGCAACCTTGTGATTCGTTTTCGGACGAAAATGGGACGTCAATCAGAGTCCGAGCCAAACTCGAAACTGGAACAACCGTACGTTCCGTATCAGTTTTCGCGGGGGCCGGGCAGCCGCAGCAGTATATAAGCAAGGGCTCCCCTCTTCTGTTCCTCATCCTGCCGCCCAGTTGTTGCCGCCGCTCGCGATCCTCCTCCAGACCTAGCTACAAGAGCTTGCAGTGTGCTTGGGATCGACCGGACCGGAGCCATGTCGACCGAGGAGTCTGCCCGTTTGGCGCTCGAGGAGCTCAACCTCGGCGAGAACAAGGAGATGGCCCGATCGTCGAACAAGGACCCCAAGCTGCCGGTGGCGGACGCCCGGTCGGCGTTCAAGCCGAAGACGAAGAGAAAGAAGAAGGTGACGTGGATTATGGGCAAGGAGTACGTGGAGTACCTGGAGAAGCACCCCCCTCCCCTGCCCTCCCCACCCATCGCCACCAAATGTCGGATTCTCAACGATCTGCAAGACAGATTTTTTGCGAGGGAAAAGGCTCAACGTGAAGAATGGGAGAGCATCATCAAGCAGTACAAGGAACATGGCTACGCCGAGAAGGAAGTGGAGGTCACCGACGACGAGGAAGACGAGGAGGAGCTGTAGAGTTCTCATCCTTGTAACTGCTCAAATTAATGCACTATGTTCTTCTGTAATCGTGCTACCTCTGGAAGAATATTATGCTGATAGACCTGTCTCCAGCCCATCAATTCTTTCTCCGGTGAACTGCGTCTTAAATATGTCTCGGAGTCTGAAAATTAGAAAGTTACATAACTAATACTAGTGAAGAAGAAGAATTAGCTTTTATCATGCACTTCTACGGTGAATGGATTCGAAATAAAAACTCTGCATCCGGTTCTGCTGCGGTGAGCTGAAGTTTTATTCCTTGTGCCGACTGTCGATTATGGTTGTGCTTATAAGAATCTTTGCCAACAATGGCATTTTCTCTCTATCGATTCTTTACTGTCATGACGATGCATCTGTTTGTCCATGCATGAGTCACAAAGCCTGGCTGTAGTCCTGGCTAAACATTACTCAATGCTCATGCTTCTGAATGACAGCAAAAATTGAAGTCACACACCTTGTGATTCGTTTTCGGACGGAACTCGAAACGGATTTTGCTGGAACCGTACGTTTCCGTATCGGTTTTCGCGGGGGGCCGGGCAGTATATAAGCAAGGCCCCCCCTGTTCTGCTCCTCGTCCTGCTGGCCAGAACTCGCGATCCTCCTCCAGAGTCCAGACCTAGAAGAGCTTGGGACCCGAAGGAGCCATGTCGACTGAGACGTCTGCCCGTTTGGCGCTCAAGGACCTCAGCCTCGACGACAAGATGGTGGCATCCAACAAGGATCCCAAGCTGTCGGTGGCCGACGCCGGGTTGTGCAAGCCGGTGGCGGCGACGAAGAAGAGGAAGAAGAAGGTGATGATGAGGATGAGCAAGGAGTACGTGGAGTACCTGGAGCAGCACCCCCCTCCTCCGCCTTCCCAACCCCTCGTCA
The DNA here is from genome assembly GCA_012490785.1 of Eragrostis nindensis. Lineage (NCBI taxonomy): Eukaryota > Viridiplantae > Streptophyta > Magnoliopsida > Poales > Poaceae > Eragrostis > Eragrostis nindensis. The sequence continues at coordinate 13,727 of JAAXCT010003896.1, forward strand.
CCAAATACGGGATGCTCAACAATCTGCAAGACAGAATTATTGCTAAGCAAAAGGCTGAACGTGAAGAATGGGAGAGGATCATGAAGCAGTACAAGGACCATGGCTACGCCGACATGGAATGCGAGGTCGCCGACGACGAGGAAGACGAGGAGGACCTGTAGAATTCTCTGCTTCAGATCCTTGTAATTAACTGCTCAAATGCAATATTGTTGCTCTGTAATCGTGCTACTTCTGGAAGAATTTTATGCAGATAGACATGTCCCTATCAAATCTCTCACCGGTAAACTGTGTCTGAAATATGTCCTTTTGGAGTCTGAAAACCCGAAAGGCACATAACTGATACTACTATAGTAAACTACTGAACTGAACTGAAGCTTCCATGTACTACTTCTATGGTGAATGGATTCGAAATCAAAAGCTCTGCATCCGGTTCTGTTTGTTGTGAGCTGAAGTTTTATTCTTTCTGCCGACTGTCGATTATGTTTGTGCCTATAAGATAAGAGAATCTTTGCCGACAATGGCATTTTCTCTCTAACGTCAATTATTTGCACCATGATGCATCTGTCTAAAGCAAAAAACACAAAAGTGATGCATCTGTAAGTTAAGGTGACCCACCCAGCTAAGTCACAAAGTCTGGCTTTAGTCCTGGCTAAACGTTACTCAGCGCTCATGCTTCTGAATGGCAACAAAGTATCCCGATTGAAGTCACGCTGTTTTTTTCTTTTTTTATCTCTTGTTCGTTGTATTTTCACATTTAATAAGCTTGAATACACTTTGCACATACACACAAAAAAAATCTTGAAATACAGGTACCCTATAACCTTTTTTTTCCCCCTTTTTTCAGTCTGCAATACAGGTTAGAGATGCAGTCTGATACGTTTGCAGCGGCGCCTTTTGCTTATCTACGTAGTATGAAAATGCACAGCTTGCCAATTGGCTTGTCGTTCAGTATGATGTGGGAGGCAGCCGGGACATGATACCTGGCTGGGAGATTGTTTGTCTTTGCAGTCATCTGAAGACGTTGCCACGGTACCAGGTAACTAACCTGAAAGTGTCTGTCATGATGTTGTTGGCAAGTTGGGTACTGCCAACAAGTGGTCATTCTCTGCCGGCGAGGCTGAAGTATTACCATTTGATTGGAACAAGTGGTATGTCGTATCAGGCCGGGAGATCAGGATATCAGCGCCTCATTGGCAAGTTACATGTTCCCAGTACCTAAATTCACATCCTGAAAGTCAAATTCGAGGTGGACATTGCAGCTTCACAAAACAGGTTTTCAGATTAGTTGCTTCTCTGCGCGCTACTGCTACTGCTACGTTTTACATTCACCACAGCGCATGCCGGAAAACGGCTCTTTTCCGAGTGCCGGCCGATTTGCCGAGTGTATTCTGTCGGGCACTCGGCAAATAGGCATTTTACCGAGTGCGTAGAAAAATACACTCGGCAAATCACAGACACTCGGCAAAGAGAGCGTTTGCCGAGTGTCGTTGACCAAGAATACTCGGCAAAAACGCCGAGCTCGGCAAAAATGGCCCTTTGCCGAGTGTCCTGCATGCCGACACTCGGCAAAGCGCGCGCACGTGCAGGGCACGCACCAGAGCCGTTAGAGTGGACGGCGCCGTTCCCTATTTGCCGAGTGTCCTGTTATGGACACTCGGCAACAACCCTTTTTGCCGAGTGCCGCCAAAGGCACTCGGCAACATTTGGTTTTTTTTTTTTCACATTCTGCAACCCAAAATTTGTTCCTTGCCTCCGTACACTTCATTATACTTCATCTTGAAATTTGGTACATTTTCACGGTCCGGTTGATAATTTTCGCTATTTATTTCTATTAATTCTATTTTTTGATGATAAGTTCTAATTGAACTGCAAGTGATTCGAATAATGGAATCGAGTGAATGAAAAAAATGACATTCACGTTGCTGAGTTCAACGTGAGGCCGAATCCAGGAAATGAAATGAAATTTCGCGCATCTTGTACATGAAATATAAGTACGAGCGTGTGACCGAATTGTTGTAAAATTATATAAAATACAAATAATGTCAGAAAATTGTGAGATTTGTCAGGACGTCATGATATCATACGGGGATGTTGTGATAAATAATAGAAAAGGTTTCGCGCAAGTTGTCACGGACGTTGTTTACAAAACGAGGAATCTCCGAAGAAGAGACATAGAGTTTAGAAAGATCATTAAGATATAGAGTCACATCGGTTTTCGAATTTGAGTTTGACTTCATACATATTTTTTATAGACAATACATCATATAAATAGACTCATTTCAAAATTTGGTAAATTTTTGAATTTGTTTGCTATTTATTAAATTTTTTTGAAATTCCAGATTTAAATATTGCCGAGTGTCTACATTCGGCAAAAATACCAACACTCGGCAAATCTCTATTTGCCGAGTGTCGACCCTAGAAAACACTCGGCAAAGTGTATGATTTTGCCGAGTTTAAAAAAAAACACTCGGCAAATGGTGGACCCTCGGAAAATATTGGGAGAAGAGGGCCGCGCGCGCGGCTAAGTCCCACCCCGATCCATTTGCCGAGTGTCCTGATCTAGGACACTCAGCAAACGTTTTACCGAGTGTCCTAGATCAGGACACTCGGCAAACGTATCGGGGTGGGACTTAGCCGCGCGCGCGGCCACCCTCTTCTCTCACTCTCTCTGGCCCGTGCATCTGTTCCCTGCCGCCGCGACACGCCGCCGCCCTCCCCGCGCCCTGACACCCGCCGCCCTCGGCGCGCCTCCCCGTCGCCCCTCCCCGGCGCGAATCCACCCCTCCCCCGCCCCGGGCGCCGTCCCCCACCCCGCCCCTCCGCCGCGCCTGCTGCCCCCACCCCGGCGAGGCCGGTGAGGCCTCGACCTCCCCGGCGCCCCGCCCGCCGCCCTCCGGCCACCTTCGACCCGCCCCTCCCCGGCGCGACCTCCACCCGCCCCCTCCCCGGGGCGCGCCCGCCCCCCCCGCCCCTCCCCGGCGCCTGCCCCCCCCTCCACCCCCCTTCGAGGCCGGCGACCTCCCCGGCGCGCGGCCCAATCCCGGTGACCTCCCCCCGCCCCCGCCCCTCCCCTTCGCTGCCCTCCCCCCCGCGAGCTCGGCGACATCCCGCCACCGGCCCCGCCCCGGCGACCTCCACGACGAGCTCGGCGACATCCCGGCACCCCGCCCCCACCCCGCGAGCTCGGCGACATCCCGGCACCGGCCCTGCCCGGCGACCTCCCCGGCACTGCCCCACCTCGACCCGCCCCATCCCGGCGCTGCCCCCACCACGACGCCCTCCCAGGCGCTGCCCCCACCCCAGCGCCCTCCCCGGCAAGCCCGGCAGCCCCACTCCACCTCCGTGCAGGTCAACATCCACATTTGCTCAACTGCTCAAATGCTAGTTTCAATTGGTAGTTTGAAATGCTCATTGCTAGTTTGAATTAATCATTGGTCAATAGTTTGAATTGCTGATGGCTAGTTTGAATTGCTCAATTCCTCAATTATATGTGTTTGTCGGATGTGGCTTGTTTGAATTGGTCAATACGATGTGGCTTGTTTGAATTGGTCAATACGATATGGTTGTCGGATTCTACAACTTTCAATACGATGTGGTTGTTGAAGTGGTCATTGTTGGTTTGAAATGTGAAAATTGCTTAATTGGATGTGTTTGTCGGCCATCGTGCCGTTGGTTTGTTGCAGGTTTTGGAAACCTCACGGTGTAGGGGAGGTGCTGCCGAAATTTACCAAATTGACACTATTATGTTTTTTTTTTCAGGGATAGGTTGTTCCACCCCACCGTCCTCGACTCGGCACTTTGCAGGATAGCAAGGTGAGACAAAAAGACATCCTTTTGTATTCATGTTTGTAGCTAGGTCACACGTAACCTAGTTAGGCGTCTCCCGTTCGAAAGAGATACGGTTGGAAATATGCAGATCTGTGCATATCTATAGCCATATCTGTTTCGAATTGTCCACGTTTTTTGGACAGCCCGAGGATGTGTAGATGGGTTAGTTTTCATGCTCTACTCCTATCCGAGACAGAGTTTCGGCATCATCTGCCTGTTGTTCTCCGGATACACAATCTCCTTGTCAGGACATGTATTTGGAGAACAGCGGGGAGGTGCTGCCGAAATTCTGTCTCGGATAGGAGTAGAGCATGAAAACTAACCTGTCTACACATCCTCGGGTGGGATTAGGACCTATCTTCACCTATTAGACTGTATAATTGAACGGTAGATGCAATTGATTTATTAATTACTCGGTGATATGTTAGAGGATGGATGACCGTGAGTGGATGTACAAGGGCCGACCAAGTCAGAGTTCGTGGACTAGGGAATGGCTTACAAAGACTCAACTTTTCATGGACCAAGCATTTGCCAATGTTGAAGGGGCGCCTCCTCGGACTTTCTGTCCATGTAGTGTTTGTGAAAACCGTAAGCGACAAACAAAGGAGGAAATGGGTAAACATCTCATCAAGCATGGATTCATGGAGAACTATAAACGTTGGACCCACCATGGTGAGGCCGATCGTGTGCGGCATCAAGTCGTGAGACCACGCATCGATGAGGCTTTTGATGCTGATGCCGGGGTAGGAGACATGTTAAATGACTATGCAGAGGCACACAACTTTGATGAAGGGCCTAGCGAGGAGGAGCCAGAGCCAACTGCGAAGGCGTATTACCAAATGTTGTCTGCGGCACAACAACCCCTTCACGGTCATACCAAGGTTTCTCAACTGGATGCCATTGCCCGCCTAATGGCCGTAAAGTCCCAGTTTAGCCTGAGTCACCGCAACTTCGATGTTATGTTGACAGTTATTGCCAGCTTGCTTCCGGAAGGTCACATTCTGCCAAAGAACATGTTCGAGTCACAGAAACTACTTCGTGCACTTAAGATGCCATATGAGAAGATACATGCTTGTCCGAATGGATGCGTCCTGTTTAGGAAAAAACACGCAGAAGCAAAGTACTGTCCAAAGTGTTCATCCTCACGGTACCTGGAGGTAGACTCTGGTGATGGTCAGAAGAGGCAGCTCAGTGTCCCTGCGAAAATCCTACGGTACCTCCGTTCCTACCGAGGATCCAGCGTCTTTACATGACCGAGAAGACCGCGAAACAGATGACATGGCACAAAGACGGAGTGCGATACCATAAGGAGCATCTTGTCCATCCAGCCGATGGTGAATCCTGGACACATTTTAATGGGATCCATCGTGAGAAAGCAGATGAGGCTCGTAATGTACGCGTCGCACTGGCAACAGATGGGTTCAATCCTTATGGAATGGGGGCTGCCCCATACACTTGTTGGCCCGTGTTCGTGATACCCCTCAATCTCCCTCCCGGCGTCCTCTTTCAACAACGACAGAACATATTCTTGTCCATGATAATTCCTGAACACCCGGGGAGTAATATGAATGTGTTCCTGGAGCCTCTGATTGATGATTTGGTCCGCGCTTGGGAGGAAGGGGTATGGACATATGATCGAGCAACAAAGACAAACTTCAAATTGCATGTTTGGTACCACTATTCTCTGCATGACCTCTTAGCATATGGGACATTCTCCGGGTGGTGTGTTCACGGGAAGTTCCCATGCCCAGTATGCAAGTCAAAGCTGAAGTTCATTTACTTGAAGAAGGGTGGGAAGTATTCTTCGTTCGACAAACACCGACAATTCCTCCCTCTTGACCATGCATTCAGAAGAGACATAAAAAACTTTACGAAAGGTGTACAAGTTAATGACCCTGCACCAAAGATCATGACATGTGCTGATGTTCGTGCCGAGTTAGCTGCCCTCAAGGTCAATGAACATAATGATGGTTTTGTGGGATATGGTGAGCTACATGCCTGGATTCATATCTCAGGTTTGTATAGACTGTCCTATATGGATGACATTCTTCTTCCACATAACCTCGACCCAATGCACACAGAAAAAAAATATTGGAGAGGCGGCTTTCTGTACAATCATGGCCTATCCTGATAAGTCAAGAGACAACGTGAAGGCAAGAGTGGATCTAGCAACCTTGTGCGACAGACCTAAGCTTCACATGGCACCTCCTAAACCCGGCAACAAGAAATGGACAAAGCCTAATGCCGATTTCGTCCTAACGAGGGCCCAAAGGAAGGAAGTACTTGAATGGTTCCAAACGTTAATGTTCCCTGATGGGTTTGCAGCGAATCTGAGGAGGGGAGTGAACTTATCTACTATGCGAATCACTGGAGTCAAGAGTCATGACTACCACGTGTGGCTTGAGCTGCTTCTTCCCGCGATGGTTCGAGGCTATGTCCCTGATCATGTATGGCAGGTGCTGGCAGAGTTAAGCTATTTCTTTCGACAACTTTGTGCTAAGGAGGTATCAAAAAAGGTGATAGAAGACATGGAAAAAATGCACCTGTCTTGATCTGTAAGTTGGAGAAAATCTTTCCACCCGGCTTCTTCACTTCGATGCAACACATGATTTTGCACCTCCCGTATGAGGCACGAATGGGTGGGCCTGTGCAATACCGTTGGTGCTATTCAATTGAGAGATGTCTAAAGGTTCTTCGGAATAAATGTAAAAATAAATGTAAAATTGAAGCTTCAATGGCAGAGGCATACATTCTCGAGGAGGTGTCAAACTTCACAACAAAGTACTATGCTGACAACCTTCCTAGCGTGCATAATCCACCCCCTCGTTACAATGTTGCCGAAAATGATTCAACCCTCAGCCTTTTCCAAGGGCAACTCGGAAGCGCAGTGGTGCGACCAACAAGGTATTGACACATCAAGAGTGGCGCAAGATCATGCTATATGTGTTGACCAACCTTAAAGAAGTCGAGCCGTACATGCGGTAAGTTCTCAACCAACTTTCTTTTCGAGTAGTCACTCTTGTGCATGAAACCCACTTAATCTTGTTCCTTGTTGGCACAGGAAATTTCTTAATGAATTCTAGCGTGCATCAAGGGAACCTACATCGAATGAAATTGAGACCCTACTTAGGCAGGGTGCGGGAAATAGAAAGCCCGATTTCATTTCTTGGTTCAAACAGAAGGTACCGTCCGATTTATCTCGTACTTAGTTTGACATGCGGTAAGTTGCTCTTAACTAATTAAAGACCTATCCTTCTCTATCGTGCAGGGCCAAACCGATGCATCCATGAGTCCCGAGTTGAGACAAGTCTCCGCCGGTTGTGCCTATAGGGCCAGGTCATTTAATGGTTATGACGTCAACGGAAATCGCTTTCACACAACAAGCTACGAGCAGAGGCGTCCGAATCGAAGAACCACCAATACCGGGGTTTTAACGCCGGGCCTTGATGGCGTCGAGTATTATGGTAGAATTGAAGAGATATACGAAATTGAGTTTCCTGGTTCCAAACCTCTTAATCCTGTAATTTTCAAATGCCATTGGTTTGATCCGGAAGCAGTGAGACGGACTCCTAATCTTGGGCTAGTCGAAATTCAGCAGTCATCCGTCTTACCAGGAGACGATGTCTACATCGTGGCTACTGAGGCCACGCAAGTTTATTATCTCTCATACCCGTGCCAAACCGACGAACGTCTCATAGGTTGGGATATTGTGTACAAGGTATTGCCACACGGTAAACTACCTGTCCCAAACGATGCCGATTACACCATAGACCCAAACACATATGACGGAGATGACTTCTTTCAAGACAATGGGCTAGAAGGGAGTTTTGTGATAGACTTAAACGAAGTGTTTGGAATGGAAGTCGACAATGAGGACGATGGAGATGAGGTTGATAATGCGAAGGACTTAGAATTACTTGAGAAATTACATCTGGACAGTGATGACGACATTCCTCCTCCGGAGCTCGCCGCCGGGCATGATTATGTCGACATGCATGATTGGGACGACGAGCCTAATGATCCAACTAATATCGACGATGATGATTATTTTTAATACAATGCATGGTCCGTCCTAATTAATTTACTATTTATAATACAATGTTATTTCGATTTCTGTTTTTGTTTTTAAATTTTGCATCTGTTTTATAGTATGCTGATCGTTTACTTGTTTGAATTAATTGCAGGTGATTGGGGCACAATGGTGGCGGTTT
>JAAXCT010003897.1:0-21741 GCA_012490785.1 Eragrostis nindensis
ACACTTCCTGTTCTTCCAACAGCACCATAGACACGCAGCCACGGAGGTCATCAATGGTGAGGACCAGCTAGAAGATCTGACAGGCGGAAAAATGGAACCATTATGCAGGCAAACAGGGCGCTGTGTGACCAATTTAGTCTCATATGTGTGCGTTGCGTATCATGAATTTCATGGATTTGCAGCTGGTTTTGAAATTTGGGGAAAAAAAGAAACAATTGGATTTGGAAGTCGTCTGCATAGAAATTCGAATTGATGACGGATTTAAGAACGAGCTGGAGGAGGAAGCACACCTCGTACTGCAACAAATCGACCTTCCAAACACAGGAACCCAAACAAAATCTATCTCGCCTAAATCCCGGACGTCGCGCGGCCGACGAGCTCGGACTCCGCGCCATCCACGGCGACACAAACCGCGGCGAGATCGCCGACCCCATCATGGCGCTCTTCCTCGGCCTCCTCCGCCGTACCCACCTCCTCTCCTGCTACGCCACCTCCTGCGCCCCTGCCGCCGGGTGACTCGGCTCCATGCCGCTGTGCCGCATGCTTCGAAAGGAAGATTCATCCGGCAAGAGGGGCGCGAAGAGGAGAATCTGTAGCGGCCGTTGCTGGATAGCGAACGAGCCAGGTGCGCTACTTCTAGACCCGATTTTGGAAGGCGCTAGGCGCTAGGAGGCGGTGAGCTCCCGCCTAGCGCGGAAAGCGCGCCGAGGCAACGCCTAGGCGTCCCTAGGCGCGGCGCGGCGACGGGGAAATCCGGCGGCGGGAGCCGCGGAACCGGCGGCGGAGGCGCGGATTGCGGCGGCGGGAGGCGCGGATGAGGCGGCGGAGGCGCGGAGTCCGGCGGCGGGAGGCGCGGATGCGGCAGGCGGAGGCGCGGATCCGGCCGCGGACGAGCGGGATGCGGCGGCGGGAGGCGCGGATGTGGCGGCGGAGGCGCGGCGGCGCGGGATGCGGCGCGGCGGCGCGCGTAACCGCCGCCTAGCCCCAAGGCGAGGCGGGGAGGCCGCCGCCTAGCGCGGAATCGCGCCGAAGCGGCGCTAGGCGACGCGGAACGAAACCGGGCTTCTAGAGCATGAGGGGAAGGAAATAGAGTTTTGAACAGTATGAAGGACGGGATGAAGAATCGGTTGGAGCTTGTTTGGGACCATATTCTTCAAAAAAATACAGTACCGAGTCAGATGAAGCACCGTTGGAGATGCTCTAAGTAGCGTTTGGATCCCACCTCCTAAAGCAAAGCGACTAAATTTTAGTCAGTTTTCTGACTAAAGTACCAAACAGAGGGACTAAATGGTGACTAAAATTTTTTAGCTCCGTTAGACGGCTTGGAGGAGCTAAAAAGGCCTAAACAAAAATCTGGACGAGCCTGCCCTCGTCTTCCCGAAAGGTCTCTACTCGAGCTGCCTCCAGATGCCGCAACCAGCCGCCGCTACCTCCGGTTCGCCGTCGCCCAGTCCTCCCCTGCACCGCCACCCGAGTTCCCCGCCACGCGCTGCCACCCGATGTCCCCGCCGCGCGCCGCCCAGTCCTCGGCCCGCTTCTCCCGCCGCGCGCCTCTGGCTGGTGGCCAGACCGCCGCCGTCTAGTTCTCCCCAGGCGCCGCACCCCGTGTGATTGGTGCTCACCAGCAAGATTCGTGACCAGCAAAGGTATGGACGAGGCAGCCTGGTGGTGTGCCTTCTGTCTGTGCGTCTACTCGTCTATCTGCCACCCGCTCTCACAACTGCTCTGAATGCAATCATTTAATAAACTTTAGACACTTTTAGTCTAAAGAACCAAACATGGGTGACTAAAATTTAGTCACTACTTTTTAGTCAATTTACTTTAGTCTCTGGGATCCAAACGCAACCTAAGCTATTAGGTTCAAAGACTATAACAATACCACTGTATTTTTCTGTACGACACATGTCATAGATCACGTGGACATTCAATGCAGCTGCACATCAGAGAAAACTCTGTGCAGAGATTTTTCTCTATGCAGTTATGGTACAGTAGCACTAAAATCTACATGGCCAACTGTACTATTCTGCGTAAGAGCATCTCCAGCAATGGACCTCAAAACAAAGCTCCTATTTTCGTTTTTCAGGCCGGCATGCAAAAATGAGGGCCTAAAATTTAGCTTCAACTCCAGCAGTAAACTAACCAAGACCCTATTTTGTGTAAGACCCAGTAAAAAAATAGTGGGACTCATGAGAGTCCAAGTATTAGAGGACCCTAGGAATGAGGGCTTGGAGATAGAGTTTGAGAGGGCATGCAAAATGAGAGTCCAAGTAGGGTTCCTGTTGAAGTTGATTTTTTAGCTCAACTTCCTAAATAGAGTAGGGGCCCAAGTAGGGGCCTTGCTGGAGATGCTCTAACCAATCTGAAAGGATGAGGTAATTACATGTACAGCCAATCCATCGCCACAAATCACACGCAAACAAACACCGTTACAATCTGTATGCTACTCTGCTTCCACTCTGCTTCTACACAAGCACAAAACCACACATATCTGCTTCTTGGACTGTCGGATGCTGAGATCAGGCCAGGACGGCTCCAGCCGCAAGAACCAGCACGAACGCCGCCGTCGCGGACACGTGCGAGCTGGCTCTCCCGGCGGAGCTGGGCAGCACCGCCGGCCTCGTCTGTCCCTGGCTCACCGGCGCCGTCGCGGTGGGATCAACCGGCGCATCAGGCTCCGGAGTTGCCGGCGTCGATGGCGCTGCAAGTTTGAACAGAAACAGCGGCGTGCGTCAGTACAACTGCCACAATCCAAGGGGCTAAAAATTCACGCATGAGTTGAGCAATAATGTTCTTACACAGCGGCGGCAGGCTGGAGCCTGGAGCAACCGGGACGGGACCCGAAGCCGGGACCTGAGTCGACGTGTCTGCACATACACCGTTAGATCAAGCGTACGGATTAGCATTTCATCATCTTTCACCCTCAGATGTTCGAAACCAGTAGTACTACTCCATCGATCGATCAACGCACGCGTACCTTGGCACTGGAGCGGCACGGACATGGAGTTGCAGGCCTTGGGCAGATTCACGCCGAGCGTGCGGTTGACTGGCACGACGAGCGGCACGTTGCCGGTGAGGATGAGGCGCGCGCAGCCGGTGCTCGCGCTCATCAGCGCCGCCAGCGAGCGGCAGCAGTCGGCCGTCGGCGCGGCGCCGTTGGTGCTGCTGGTCAGGAAGTTGAAGCACGGGGTGAAGCTGGTCAGCAGCGACGTCGTGCACGACGCCGCCGCCGGGGGCGCCTGCCCCGACGCCGGCGAGGACATCGCTGCCATCGCCACGGCCAGCGCCGCGAGCAGCTTGATCGTCGTTTCCAGTCCCATCTTCCTCTACCTGCTGCTTCTCCCGCCTGATGGCTGAACAACTTGGCCTCTCACGAGCGGAGTTTTGGAAGGAAAATGTTGTGACGAGATCAGGGGAGTGCGTGGTTGCTACAAACGTGCGCTCGTGTAGTTAAGTGATGGTTGGGAGGAAACTTTGTTGTGTGAGATGTGATGTGTTGGTAGCTCGAGAATCGGTTGTGCTAGCATAACTACCATAACTAACCTTTATGTATTGTGACGAGATCAGGAGAATGTCGTGTTTTTAAGTGATGATTTGGAGGAAAGTTGCGAGTTGTAATTGGGTAGCTCGAGAATTGGTTATGGTAGCATAACTTCCGTAACTAATCTTTTATGTGCTCTTTTTTTTAATTGAAATCTTTTATGTGTCTTGTCAAAGCCTCGCACGACGTGTTAGAGTTTCAGGGCGGCCGGGTAGGCGGGGTTTCTCACCAGATGATGCCACGTCATCCAACCAGAGTACCAACTGAAGAGCTTTGTTTTCTCATTCTTCTTTGGTACAAGGACACGTGAGCTGAACATAGAGTTTGACGTTGCTTCAAAAAAAAAAAAACATAGAGTTTGACCGCCTTGTTGTGTGGGTTATATCGGCCAACATAGTTCCATTCTGAGCGGAGAGACACGGGGTCAACAAGCAAAAGCAACATCAACCAGAAACTTTTTTTGGAGGAAGAGAGATTTACTAATTACTCAGAAATGATATTACAATGTTAAGCTCTAAATCAGTCGCAGTTCACGTCGCATAGCGAAATGCATTGTCCCTTTTTTGTGTGTGGATATTGAATTAGTAATTAATACTCGACATTAGCAGAAACTTCAGTCGGGATTGGTAAAACAAGAAAGTACCTTAGCTCGGTCTTTGTCAAGTAGCTGAGTAAGTTTCAGTCCATTCTTTTGGATGTGGATTTGAAGACATAGGAGATTGGAATTCGTGACTCCTGCTTTCCAATCTTCTTTTCCTTGAAAATATCTGATTATGTTATTTTTATCTGATTACTAATATAATTACTCGCTAACATTTTTTTCATTAATGGGTGAACTTCTGGCCTTTTGAAGTTATGGGACAAATCAGGATTTAAGAATTGATAAAAAAAAACTATGCACGTATAGAATGAAATTTAATTTATTTGAGATCATGGGATGGTACTTGAATGATCACTTTGATCTTAAGCCAAGGGTCAAGGGAAGAATTTCCATTGTTATCAAAATCCAGGATAAGGTGGCAATGCCGCATATTGAATCTACACAGCCTTCTAATATTATAGATAAAAAATTCATGGCAAAAATAAGACTAATATTTAATATAAATCTGGGGTTTGGTATGTTCTGGAGAAAATAGATATTTACGGTATGCTGCCTAAATTAATCATATGGGTATAATGATCCGAGGTTCAGGGATCTGGGATTCTCAGTTACTACAAGGATATATTATCATTATCACATAATTAACAAAAATATCTTTGTTTGCTATATGATAGCAATGATGCAATTAATAACATAGGATACAAATTTTTTGTTACATACATATAAGGGTCCTAGTAACATTGGAATTTGTACTTTAATATTATTTTTAGAACCTAAATAATTTCTACTCATTCCTTCATTCCATTCTAGTATTGTGGAGCAGTTATTACCAAATGGGCCATGACCATCTCAATATTCCAGATCCGTAGAGAACATAGTGACCATTAGTTCTAGTGGTTAATCAGATGTGCAAGTGACCATTCTTTCTCTTGCAATCACTTCCCCTTTTTATTCAGACTCAATCTTCACCATAGATCCCACTCTATTTGATTTGGTTGTGCATAATATGTACATGTACAAGAGGACAATATTGTATAATATTCTTGACAAGGGTATTTTTTTTATTGTGATGTAGTTGACGTAATTTGTAATGGAGTTAGAAGCAGGAAATTCACCCATCGTAATTTATTTATTTGTATGCAATTTTATGACACAAATTTAGGACCAAACTTTGAAAGATATTTACAATTGCATCACAGCCCAAGTCATACAAAAGTTAAAGATAATTTTTTCCGTACAAATAAATAAATGAACCTAGAGATTGTTTGTGTAAAATAAAAATAATGCATAGAAGAGTGAAGAGGTTGGATCACAATGACATCCAGTTACTCTAATTGAAAAATCGAGAAGGGATGGATTATATTTGATTGTACCACATAGTGATTTTACCACGTGCCTACATAGGATTATCTAAGAGTTACTAAGAGTGAGGAAAGGAATGCGAGTAGTTGTGAGGAAGGAGAGACACAAAACTAGTGGTAACACAATGCCAACCATAAAAAAAATGATTGTTAACGAAGGAACAATACGTACATTTTTAATTGAACACACTCAATCTGAGAATGAACTGATACTAATTATAAACAAAAAATTGCTTTGTTGTATTGTTGGTGTACAACCATGGAGGTTTTGCATAGAGAATAAGTTGCCTAAGAACACAAAAGTATTATTTTTGGACTTTGTGTATGTAATTTAAACGAGATGAGTTAAACGACAATGTTTGGACTTGGAACGTTGGTGACGAGAGAATTGGGAAGCAATGAATGAGACTTCACTAGTAGATGCTTCTTATATATGTATGTAACTGAAAATATTTTCTGCTTGAGTATATCTTATAGAAGTTTCATTTCTTATCCTTTTAAGAAATTAATAACCTCCTTGAAAATACAATGTTACAGAAACACTACAAGGTAACTAGATCCACCCCTCTTGTACTAAGACCATCTTACCGACTTTGTTGGCAACCACAGGTTAAGTCTTCACTTTGCCATGACCTAAGCTTTTGTGCATGAAATTCATCTACATTCGTGTCATATTAAATCCTCAAGAGAGTGCAAGTTTTTAAGTAAATTTGGGCGCCGATACCGTGCCCGCATGTATACATTTTTAGAAGTCTCTGAGTTTTGTTGTTGCAACAGTTGTATCTTTTGATGTTTTCGTTTTTTGTTTACATTTCCATCAAATGGCAACCTTGACACGGCAATTTTTTTTTTCAATCTTATTATTATGATACCACTCTCACCATTGAACACAATGGAAAATATTCGCTACACAACACTGTCATTATGTACTGAAAGAATGCCATTCACTGCCCCAAACAACTCGCAAACAAATACTAACAGGGTAATCGGTGTACAACTCTGCTTGCTGACAAGAGCAAAAGGCATGCCACGGATGTCTTGCCTAGCCAGCTAGCTGAACAAATGAGATGACTCGATCGGCTGATCACACCAGCGCTCCCCCAACTGCGAGGAGCAGCAGGAAGGCAGCCGTGGCGGATACGCCAGAGCTCTCTCTCCAGGCGGAGTTGGGCAGGACCGCCGGCCTCGTCTGCCCCTGGCTGATGGGCGGCGGCGTAGCGGTGGGCTCAACCGCAGGTGCCGCCGGGGCCGGCGCTTCAGGCAGCTGAGTTGCTGGCGTAACTGGTGCTGCAAGTCGCAAGAAAGAAAAAAGCACGGTTCCGTCAGAAAAGCTGTCAGAAATCACGGTCACACAAACTGAAAACGCGAGTCAAAGTGAGGTTCTTACGCAGTGGCGACAAGGCGGGCGCCAACTTCTGCGACCGGACCTGGAGCTGGGGTCCGAGCCATCGTCGCGTCTGCACAAACAAAGCAGAGGAATCAGCTTGTCGTCACCACGGGCGTCAGATACTGCAATGAACAAATCTAGAGCTTTGTGGATCGATGGATTACGTACCTTGGCACTGGAGCGGGAGGGCGGTGGAGTTGCAGACCCTGGGCAGCGTGACGGCGAGCGACCGGTTGACGGGCACGCCGAGCGGCACGCTGCCGGTGAGGATGAGGCAGGCGCAGCCGGCGCTGGCGTTCACCAGCGAGCCGAGGGACCGGCAGCAGTCGGCCGTCGGGGACGCGCTGCTGTTGGTGATGAAGTTGAGGCACGGCGTGAAGCTGGTCACCAGCGACGCCGTGCACGATAGCGCCGTGCCCGTGCCCTGCCCGGCCGCCGGCGCCGCCAGCGCCATCACCACCGCCGCCAGGGCGAACAACTTGTGGACAAGTCTGCGCGCCATCTCAGGCTCTCAGCTTAAGTGTTTTGGAGAGAAAGCTTGCGTTGCGTTTGCAGTTACGCTGCGATGCGTTGCTGTTGCTGATTTGCTCGTGTTGTGTTTATATAGGGAGGTTAGGGATGATGCATGGGAGGGGAATTCGGTTATGAGGTGTCATCCTGGTAGATCAGAAGTTGGTCACGGTAGCATAACTACCATAGCTAATCTTTCATTCGTTGTCGACTAAGTGCTGTGCTGGATTGATCGAGACAGTTCTATTCGCTCATCAGGTAGGAAGAGTTCGTCACCAACTTATTTCTTTATGATTTCCTCCTTACTCAAGGACAAAGTAATGCTGTCGTTTTCGTTGAACATTGGATCTCTTTCGGCATGGGCCAAGGAATTGTGCTTATGTACTCTGCGACTTCTATAATGAAATGACAGAGCACCTGCCGTTTTTCCCTTCAAAAAAAAAAAAGATTGCTTGAGGATCATGTTTTGTTCAGTGCCCATCCAGCAATCGAGACCTTGTCATCCACAACCACACAAGAGACAAGACCATGTTCTCCGCTGTAGTACTCCATCTGTCCCAAAAAGAATGATATTATAGTTTTCTCAAGTCAAACTGTCACAAACTTTTACTCGCAAAAAAAAAAAAACTATCACAACTTTGATGATTGTTAGCAAACTTTCTACACATGTAGATGTGGTACTTGTTTAACAGAGAGCTTATTTCAATAATATTTTTTATAAAATTTCTGCACGTGTATAGAAAGAGTAATATATATATATATTTCATTCTGTCCCTTTCATTTCCATAATCGATCTGTCAACACCGCGCGATCGAGACCACATCGTTTGTTGCAACAGCTCACAACAACGCAATACCGCCACAATAAGTTGAACTTAAACTGCAAAATGTTTTTTCTTTCAATATCTGGGTTCCCTTGTTGTTTACTCAAAACGATTATAAGCAATTTTGCCAGGTAAATTACACAAGCTGTTCGTTTGCTACATAAAAATTATCCTGCAGGGACCTGCGCTAGCTGGTCTGACGGCCTCGAAGGAGAGAACCTTTACCGGTCTCTTAGTGTCAGTAACTAAGTAAACCAACGCTTTGGTACCCTGAATTAGTTGATTCATGAGGAAACAACTAAAACAAGATTCCAGTACCTGGATCGGAGGGTTTAATTTACAGTACACCTAGAGGACCGATCATGCATTCGTCACCAATTCATAGCACCCATCTAATTTTATCGGTGGTGAACATGTACCGTTTCGACTTGTGCTTCACCATTCGGAGACCCCCTTCTCCATCCTTGCCCGGAATTCTTCTCAAGACCGCATGCGCTATTCCTGGCCGACACACTACGGGAAACGCCTC
Source organism: Eragrostis nindensis (assembly GCA_012490785.1). Classification (NCBI taxonomy): domain Eukaryota; kingdom Viridiplantae; phylum Streptophyta; class Magnoliopsida; order Poales; family Poaceae; genus Eragrostis; species Eragrostis nindensis. The sequence goes on from JAAXCT010003897.1 coordinate 8,750, forward strand.
TTGCCGAGTGCACCAGGCACTCGGCAAAGGGCTCACGGATGCCTTCCGCGTCACCATGAAAGTTCTAGCAACGCAGAACCTGCTCGAGCCAAGGTTCACCAGGTCCTGCCGCAAATGCGCACCACCTCTTCTTTCTGTCCATAACAATGAAGAGGTAGCGCCGGTTCAGCACGATCGACTCCTCTTCGTCAGGCTCCGGTGTGAAATCTTCCCAGTCGTGACGCAGCATCGGTGCTCGCCGAGCACCGCAGCATCGTCGTGCACCGAGCACGCGTCGATGGCGGCGGCCCGCGGCCAGGTCCGTGGAGGCACAGAGGTGGTGGTTGGGGCGGCAGCGGGAGAAGCCGACCCAGGTGTCGAGCTCGGAGACGTAGGCGGCGTAGTTGCTCATCATGTAGAGGCGGCTCTCCTTCCCGTCGTCGATCACCACCATTGGCATTCATGTGCCACCATAGCTTCGCAGCCAGCACCAATGATTAACATCCGATCCAGGACGTAGACCACCACACCATTAATATTCTCTCTAGCCGTCGACGCTTCCATACATATAGGATCGAGACACCTTTTCATGTCCTACTCAAGCTGCCACTCTGCAAAGCAGCTGTTTCCGGCCCGTAGTGATGCGAGACTAAATCTCATCATCAAAGGAAGATATCATGGTTGAAAATTCTTATTTCTTCCCTAATTAACTAGCTAGGAGTATTCATTAAATTTGTAGCGGTGCAAGTTGTGGACGAGGTCATCGAAGTAGCGATCCTGCGCGCCCCCAAGCATGATCCTCTGCAGATGAGTGGCGTTGCGTGCGAGCGCCTTCCCCTCGTCCTCCAGCATCACCCGTCGCACCGCCGCGGCGACGTCGTCCTTGGTGAAGGAGCCGTCGTCGTCGTTCCTCCTGACCTCGACGCCGACGCCACGCGCCACCATGGACCGCGCGATGAGGCCCTGGTCGACGACGAAGGGCAGCATCACCAGCGGGCGGCCGAAGCGGAAGAGGCTCTCCACGGTGGAGCCCCAGCCGCAGTGCGTGAGGAAGGCGGCCGTGGCGGCGTGCGCGAGGACGCGGACCTGCGGCACCCACCCGACGCGCACCATTCCCCGCCCGCCCACGCGCGCCTCGAACCCGTCCGGGAGGCCAGCTGCGCTGTTGTTCCGGAGCGCCCAGAGGAAGCGCACGCCGGCGAGCTCCAGGCCCAGCGCCAGCTCGCGAACGTGCTCCGGCGTCAGCGGCGCCTCGCTCCCGAACGCCACGTAGAGCACCGACCTCGCCGGCTGGGCGTCCAGCCACTCGACAGTGACGTCGTCGTCGTCGTCGTCGTCGTCGTCACAGCTGTCCTCGGGCAGGAGGAGGCCGGCGGGGAGGACCGGCTTGGCGAAGACGTCCGTGGCGAGAGGGAAGAGCCGCGGGTCCTCCGCCTCCGGGCAGCTTCGGTCGATGATGAGGCGGCAGCGCTCCGTCGTGGCCCACAGGCGGCCCGCGTCGGAGGAGCCCGAGCTGTTGGGCCGGAACCCGCCGGCGATCCAGGCCGCCTCGTGGCGCCGGTAGCTTGGCATCGTCGACGGCATCCACGGCGGCGGGACCGTGAAGTCCTCGGTCGTGGGGCGGGGATGCGCCTCGTTCGCGTGCTTGGGGCCCACGAACACCAGAAAGGACACCGGGAGGATGTGCAGCAACGCGCATGCAATCTTTTTTTTTTTTGAAACCACGCAAGCACAGGAATTCAATTGCCACAGCTAGCAAGGTTATTTATGCTCTCGATCTTTCTTAATTAACTAGGAGATAGTACCTACCTTGTGCTCCGCCGCGATCTCCAAGGCCCAGTACTGCGCGAAGTCCAGGATGATCCAGTCGGGCTTCCTGCTGCTGCTCGACAAACCGACAAGCAGGTCCGCGAACGGCGCGGCGAGGCCGTCGAACGCCTTCTTGAGGAGCTCCACCTTCTCCGGCGGGACGTCCGCCGTGGACTCGGCGCCCTCGGGGAGGCCCTCCACCGCAGGCAGCTCCAGCGTGGCCACGCGGATCCCGGACTCCGCCGCCGGGACCGGCAGCCTGGCGGCGTTCCTCGGCGTCGTCACCAAGGTCACGGCGTGGCCGCGCCGCGCCAGCTGCTTGGAGAGCTCCAGGAACGGGATCATGTGCCCGAACGCCAGCCACGGGAACACCACAACATGCAGACAAGAGGAAGAAGTGGACCTGCAGGTTTCAGCTGCCATGGCCGGTTTCTCTCTCGACGTCCTAGCTAGCTAGCTTAATTGGATCATCGATCGATCTGCATGCATGTCAAAGATGGATGGGATCTTGTTTGTTGATATACTACTACTGATTAAAGAAGGTAGCTCAAGCTTCGCTATCTGCCAGGCCAGGACATTATCTTCGTCCAGTAAAATAATACTAGTAGAGTGCGACCCCGCATGCACGTGTTTATATTTTCTTTAATTTCTAAATCCACCAGCCTGTTTGGATCACAAAGATTTCTGACCTACCGGCCATCCTTTGGCAAACATGTGGTCAAGCTTTTGAAACGTTGACCATCAATGGCATGAAGAAATTAGTTTAGAAAACTTAAAAATCGTGCATTTAAATTTATCCTGAAAATTACGTTCCAATATTGCTAGGAATGCAAAGCAAATAATGTTACTGCCATCTAATTTACGAGAAATTTAAATAATGAATTTTCCGCCTACATGTAATCCTAGCAGCTAGAGGAAGAGAAGAAGAAGGGATGCCATCCATTTTGCATCGGTCGACCCTGGGCATTGCTTGAAATTCTCTCTGAATATATTGAGGGAACTACAAGCAAAACAAGACAAAGACCTGGACTTGATCCTTGAGACCTTGACTATTCATACTTGACCTTGATGAATCTTTGCTGTTCATAGCACCCACTCGATACTATCATTGGAAAACATGTAACGTCTGGACTTGTGCTTCACCATCCGGAGTCCTTCTTCTCCATCATTGCCCCGGATCACCTCGACACCGGTGAGCACAACGAACTCTTCGTGAGGGCCCAAGCGCTCGTCCCAGCCAACCGATGCCGTCCGCGTGACGTTGAAGACTCTAGCGATGCAGAACCTGCCGGCGCCAAGGTTCACCAGGTCCTGCCGCAACACGCACCACGTCTTCCTTTTGCGTAGAACAAAGGAGGGGTAGCGCCGGTTCAGTACGATCGACTGTTCCTCGTTAGGTGGCAGGTGGAAGTCTTGCCAGACGTGGCGCAGCGTCGGTGCTCGGTGAGCGTCCATGGCGGCGGAGAGGTCCGTGGAAGCGGAGAGATGGTCGGGGCGGCAGCTGGCGAAGCCGAGCCAGGCGTCGAGCTCGGGGACGTACTCGGCTCTGCCGGTGAAGGGCAGCTCCCACTCGCCGGCCTGCGACCACTCGTGGTTCACCGTGTCGAAGCAGTATGTCCCGTCGCCGGCGAAGGACATGCAGATGGCGCGGCCGCCGTTGACCGTCGCAAAGGAGTTGACATGGGCGCACAAGAAGCCCTCGTCTTCGTCGAAGAAGGGCGGCAGCGGAAGCTGTTGCCACTTACGAGTCTGCTGGTTGAAATCGAGGACGTGGAAGCCGTACCCGCTGGTGTAGTTGTTCAGCATGTAGGCGGTTCACCTTCTCGTCGTCCCCGGCGCCGTCGACGGCGACGACGGTCGGTATGATACCTGGAAGCTCCTCGTCGAGGCTGGGCATGGTGCTGATGGTGTTCGAGTCGGCGTCGTAGAGGACGGCGTCGCCATCCTCTGATGCTGAGGATCCTGCCCTCGCTGGTTCCCGGGCTCAGGAGCGCGAACATGTCATCCTCCGTGTTGGTGTATAAATAATCGTCGTCGTTTGGGAATGGCAACGGCTCGAACTGCATGCTCGGCGCAGGCAGACGCCGCAGTTGGACTCCCATCCTTGTTGGCTTGGGCTTATCATCAACACCGCCGCCATTGGCTTTGGCTTCTGCATCGGCTGTGGACGGGTAGAACAGATGCTTGGCGACGTCCAGGCGGTGCAGCGAATACACGCCGAGTCTGCTCTTCGAACTGGCAATCAAATTCACATACCGCCGGATCATCTTTCTTGTCCTGCACCAGGAATCGTATCAATCTCTCTCGATCGTCAATCTCACCGAAGAAGAAGAATCAGAGATGTACGTTCAGGCGGACGGCGCACGTGTCCTTGGCGATCTGGAGGGGACGCGCTTCAAGACGGCAAGCTAGCCGGAGGGGCTGCCGGTTGCGCCGACGAGCGGTGGCTATGGTGGTCGGCTGGTGGCGGCGGCGGCGGCGAACTCGTAACTGAACTTTTTCTTTCGATATTTCTGATATTTTGTGTGTTTATCCGTAACCTAAATTCTCAAGTTGCAAATTCCTTTGGTTGCCATACATATATGTAGTAACCAACTTGTGTAATTATTAATTGCTAGCATCCGTAGCCACAAAATTGACTTTGTTGGAGTAGTACTCCTACAATATTGACTTTTTTTTTGAGATTACACAGTACAACTCAGACACTCACAACGCACGCACACTCACCCCTATGAACACACGTACGCAAACCCTACCCCTATGAGCATCTTCGAAGACTGGGCCGGCAAATCTAGAGATACGAAGTCACCACTGGCGCCTCGCTGTCGACGGGAGCGTCGCCTACCACTGAAAGAACAAATGCCGTTAAATCTTTGAAAATTGGCTCCCACAGGGAGTCGAACCCAGGACCTGAGAGGTGCTACTCGGATGTCTTAACCACTAGGCCAAGACCCCTTTCACTCCTACAATATTGACTTAATTTTTATGCCTGTAGGGACGCCATATATAGTTGCTGAATTCATCAATTTGTGACTAAAGTTTTTTCGTGACATTAATTGTACACCTACCACTTTTCTTGCCGCATGATAGCAAGCCATGACAAGAAGCCTCACCGTCCTGACGCTTTGCATGTATTAATTAAGACTTGAAAAATTAGAGCACACCCACTTGATCTCATCATTGCTGAAGAATTTTTTTTAAAAAATAATATTTTTTATATCGAATTACAGAAATAATACCAAAAATTGAAAAATTACAAAAATAATATCCTGTCGTGCGTTGAACGCACGAAAATAGGGTAGTCGTGCGTTGAACGCACGAAAATAGAGTAGTGTGCGTCCAACGGACGACTACCCTATTTTCGTGCGTTCAACAGACGAAAGTACTATGTATAGCCCGGAAGAGACGTATATAGGGTTTTCGTGCGATGAACGCACGAAAATAGGTAGTCGTGCGTTGGACGCACGACTACTCTGTTTTCGTGCTTTCAACGCACGAGAATTGTATTTTCGTGCGTTCAACGTGCTAAAACTAGTAAAATAATTTTTTTATGCCATGCATTTTTGGTTTCTCATATGTTTAGGATTAATAGTCAAAATTGTGTGGTTTCCAAAGTTTTTTTGACATGAGTAAATGACTAGAAAAGAGAATTGGAAGATAACCCGAGTAGAAAAGTGTTTGGAAGCGAAAAAGATGTCAACGAGTGTTGAGAGAAGAAATGAAAGTATATTGCATTGGTGAGGAAATAGAATAATGCATTAAAATATAAGTACATAGGTAAACAAATTACACTGGCATGTTCGGTAGACACAACCACTAACCTAATTGTGCACCGCACTAATCCTGACATACCTTAGGAAATTGGAAATGCAACAGGATAATACAACATTCGCTAGATATAAGACATCACCGATACAAATGTAATTATGTCCCACATAAAACTACTACGATAAGGGAAGGACAATTGCTTTCGGATACTTGAAATTGAAGCGACATGAATGTAAGTAATGCTGCTACTTAGGCCCCCTTTGTGCCTGTCGAGCTTCCTCGCGCCATGCAGCTACTTGTTGAGCATGACGTTGATGAGCTGCTTCCTCACGCTGTTGCCTTCGTCCCATTGCACGCTGGCATGTTTGCTCTTCACGGCGGCAATGTTCACCATTGCTGCCTTGATCCTTTGCTCCATTAGTTCCTCCCTTGTAGGTTGGGCGTGCTGAATGTTTTGTTCCCTTTGCCCTCTAGTTGGACGTGCCTGTTGGAGCCTTTCATGGTCAGCCATCCTCATGAGGTATTCACTTGTGGTTTCGGCTTTGATGGCTGCACGAGTAGCATTTGTGGGCCGAACCGAATCAATCCTTTGCTTGAAGTCACAACCCTGAAGGTGTACAGTATTCATCGAAATGATTGTAGCGTTACAGACTGGAAAATTTTACAAGTGTTAGAGAAATGCTTAGTTACCATGAAATCAGGGTCCAAGTCAGGACACCCAAAGAACCTCATGACACATGTGGCACGCTTTGTCGACGTTCTAATCATGGCTCGATGACCGCACTTGCATAGCGGCCGGTCGCTCCAGGGAGGCAATGGAAGGCTTCTGTTGCTTGACTCAGCCATGTGGACGGTTAGGTGGAATAGGTACCTTGTTTTCTTTGTGCAACCTATTAGATTTATATGCGAAGCTAGGCATTGGATGCTTTGCATGTGACAGTGATGATATCGACGTGACCTTTGCGGTGCTTTGCTTTGGCCAGTGATGTGGATGTATGTTGGTATTTCTTACGACCACAGATAAATCCGCAAGCACACAGAGAATACCGATGTAGCACTTCACCCAGGAGTATTCCAAGGTATCGAAAATCCACAGGGAACGTGTGTGTTTATCTTCTAACAGGCTCGTCCAAGGACAACAAGAAGTATATGATAGGCTTGGGTAGAGAGGATTCCTATGGATAAAGCTCCTAGCTCGAGTAAGATATGTTTTGCTTTTACTTCCTTACTTCGGGCACCGGCTTACCCCTGGTCTGCCAGGCCACTTCGGTCTACAGCTTTACGACGTACCCGAACGTGGAGGGCTACCGAGGGCGGATAGGGCTGTCACCACCTACCACCTACCTCTACTATCCGTGGGGCACGCGGCAAACAAAGGTAAACTCTAGTCTAGACACCACGTCTACACTATCGATTACTACCTTAATCTCGGATCCAACAAAGACTAAGGTACTCTAAACAGAGCGATGATCCCGTAAGCAAGTAAAGAAAATAACTTACTCAAAAAGGAAACTAAATTACCATAAAAGAATCACGAAGTCTTACTTAAAAAGGCAGGACTCTGTCGAGGTACAAGCTGGAGAAGAACGCCGACAAGCCCGGCGCTTCTCCGAACTACTCTCACTCTCTCCCTATTTTCTAAGCACTACGGAGGCAGCGCTTCGCCTTTGGAATGGAACTACTCACTTTTTCTTCTTGTTGTGTGTCTTGAAGTGATGGAGGGGTCATCTATTTATAGTGTAGAGTTGTCTTGAGAGAGTGGAGAAGCTCCCTACATGTGTGGAGAAATTCTTAGAATATTCCTCTTTGCCGACTTAATTACTTACGCGCCTGGTAAGTCCTGCCGCCTTTGTTCCTTGGCGCCTGCGTCAGTGTAGCGCTCCAGCGACCAATTCTTGCGCGTGGAAATTCCCTGCCGCCTTACTCCTGTCGGTGCAGCAGGGGGCCATCTCCAAGCTGAGCCCCCAAGTGCAACCGACTCCAGTGCTCTGACCCGTGCGCGCAAGCAGCAGCAGCACTTGGGCTGGAACAAACACAGAGCCCAGCTAGCAGTTGCACAGCTGACACGTTGTCCAGGCCTGCTCGACTAAAGCCAGCACCACACAGCAGCCTATTGATTATTGTTAAATTGTTGTCTGTGCGTGGTGGCCTGGAGATTGCAGAATAAAGTCCAGTATGCATGTTTTGTTGTTGTCGGCCCAAAATAAATCCTCAATGCACGTGGACTATTGGCACTTAGAAAATTATTCTTTAATGAAACCTTAAGAAATAAATCTTTGGATCCTCGCCAACCATTCCAATTTAGTCCCTGTTTTGATATGATTCTGCAAATCACACTAAAGCACAAAAAACTTGTGGAACTAGTTAGTTTAAAATAATTTTCTTAGCATTTTTATTTGTGTGCCTCATTTATGTGATATATTTGGCAGTAAAATATTTGCAATAACGACTGCCAACAAACCCCCCACACTTAGCTCTTTGCTCGTCCCGAGCAAAGGTTAAGAACCAGTGTGGAACAACACCTTCCATTGGCATGATGCGAGCATAAAATTCATTCCATGCCATACCTGCAGCTGTGAACTTTATGGTGTCTACCATGTCATCTTGGGTGATTGATGAGTGGAACGGTCTTGATTCAAGTCACCTTCGCTTCTTCTGTTGAGTAACTCGGGTTTTTGATATATTTTCAAAAGTAAAAACATAACCGTGCTCCTCAAATGATTTTTCTCTCGAATCACTCAAGGTGTATGAATCCTCACAAAGGCATTGAATTTGCCTCTTTTCATCCTACATCTAAATTGAATGATGTGGAGCTCAGGTAGGGATGAACAAGGAGCAAACTTGTACTACTTATGTTGCAAAGTCAAAAACCGGATCCATGAAGAAAACAAATCATATCATCATGATCAAGAATGTGCATGTGTGTGGATATGTGATGGAAACTCCTTGTTGTAATGGTCTCTCTTTTGATTGAAATTGAGAACATGGCTATCTCTTTTTTTTTTTTTGAATCAGGCTTGGCATTTTTGTCTTTTTTTTTTCCGCATAGCCATGTCTCTTTTTGCAAAAAAGATATTTGAGAGAGATCAACAACCACTTGATGGAGTATTTATTTTTATGGAATGATAAAGATGATGTTGCTAACTCCAAGTGTAGGAATATAGCATATGAAGGTGGTGTGTGTACGTGATTCTTGATCATAGCAATATGAAAGGTATTCTTACCAGGGTCACAACAATTTGACAAAGCTCAAAGTAGTAGCAAGCAGCATATATGTAGAGTTTGCATTATGTTCAACATACGGCTGTGGTAGGATATCTGAATCATTGAGGAGCATTGCTATATTTTTTTTTATTTTTTATTTTTTAAGATAAAAATTTCCCGAGTAACTTAAAACAGTTGAAGCAAAGATTTCTTTTATCTAACCATATCACACTCATCAATTACTTAGATAAACATGTTTTCCTAAAAGAAATGTGTTCACAAGCAACGAGGTATAATAGCTAGGAATAAAGAGTATGCAAGCCAACCAATGCAAAGTATTAAGGTTTATTTTTACTCATGAGTTAAACTTTAGCAATTATTTTCAACTTTGATCAGTTTTAAGTCACAAATAGGGGAGGTTGAGAGATGAGATGCGCAAACCAGTTGATGACGCAGAGACTGACGATGCCTGAATGTGGCGCATTGTGTTGGTGAGGAGTCCCATTTGTTTGTGCGATGAGAATCTCGAAGGACCTCCCCCCACACTTATTTGTACCTGCATTTTTATTCAACAAACAAACAACGAGGGTGGAAAACAAAAGAGACTCGACCGGGGGGTGGGTAACGACCGGTGAGCTGCAAATTTTATTCAATCAAACAAAAGAGCCTAAATTTTTTTTTAAACTTTTTATTTTATTTAGCAGGAGCACTAAAATCACGATAAGAGGCTATGAAAGATTAAAATCAATTAATTCTATCACATCTACCTTTCATCTAGATTTTATTCGGGTTCTAGGAAAACTTTTAAACGTTGGCCATTTACCTTAAAAAGGTTACCTCCCTCGTCTTGGAGTGTGATTGCTCCGTGTGACGAAGTTTCAACGACGGTGATGGTCCGTCCCATTTACTCCGAAGTTTTCCACGTCCGAAAAGCTTGACTTTGGAGTTGAAGAGTAACACTTTCCCCCAGGTTTGAACTCTTTTACATTGATCCGTTTATCATGCCATCTCTTAGTTCTTTCCTTGTAGATCCTGGCACTATGATAGGCTTTTTCTCTCCATTCCTCCAGCTCGGATAATTGCATTTTCCGATGTTCTCCTGCCATCTTGGAATCCATGTTCCATTTCCGAATGGCCCAGTGTGCCCTATGTTCCAACTGACAGGTAGGTGACATGTTTTTCCATAAACAAGTGGTAGGGTGACATGCCGATGGGTGTCTTGTACGCAGTCCTATATGCCCAAAGTGCATCGGGTAGTTTTAGTTTCCATCCCTTCCCCATTTCATCCACGGTCTTCTGCAAGATATTCTTTATTTGCTTGTTTGAAGTTTCCGCTTGTCCACTAGTCTGGGGATGGTATGGAGTTGCAAGTTGTGTTCTGCTCCAAGCTCCTTTAAGAATTTTCAGAAGGTCTTATCAATGAAATGAGACCCTCCGTCACTTATTACCATTCTAGGGTTCCAAAACGAGGAAAGATGATCTCGTGAAACATCCTGCGGCATGTTTGGCATCTGCAGCTCGGCATGGCATTGCTTCTACCCACTTGGACACATAGTCGACGGCAAACAAAGATATACTTACAATCATAGGACTTGGGGAATGGTCCATGAATGAAGTCGATGCCCCAAACATCAAATAATTCCACCTGAAGATTGTATGTCAAGGGCATTGCGTCACGAGAAGTGATACCTCCAACTCTTTGGCACCTTGAGCATCTTCGAATGAATTCTTTGATGTCTTCATACATTGTTGGCCAGAAGAATCCACTCTGCCATATCTTGGCATGTGTGCGGTATGCACCATAATGCCCTCCATATGGACCTGCATGGCATTTCTCAATATTCTTGGTACCTTCAACTGTCGGCACGCACCTTCTCAGTAATCCGTCAGCATAGACTCTGTAAAGGTATGGCTCATCCCATAGGTGACGACGACTCTCCTGAATGAGCTTCCTTTTGTTCTCCCTCGGTGGCACATAACCTGCAACCATAAAGTTCACAATATCTGCATACCAGGGGTTGGAGTCTGTCACCTTCAGCAGCATGTCATCCCGTAGAAAGTCATTTAGCGGTAGTTCCTGCATGTTAGTTACTGCAAACGCGACAAATGATCTGCTACGGAATTTCTACTCCTTTCTTATCTTTAATTTCAAGATCAAACTCTTGGAGTAGAAGGATCCATCTTATCAGACGGGGGTTTAGCATCTTTCTTAGAGAGCAGGTATTCAAAGCAGCATGATCGGTATAAAACAACAACCTTGGCTCCTACTAAGTAAGATCTAAAATTATTGATAGCAAAAACAACGGCTAGAGCTAGGAGTTCATTTTCAGTTGTTGCATAGTTAGTTCAGCTCCTGTCAACGTTTTACTAGCATAAGAGATTGCGTGATGCTTTTTATCTTTAGTTGGCCGAGAACGGCACCTACAGCGTAGTTCTAGCATCACACATTATCTCAAAGGGCAGCGTCCAATCAGGGGGTTGTAGATTGGGCTGAGATGAGTGCTTTTTAAGGATATTAAAAGCATTTAAACACTCATCACTAAAACGAAAGGTGCATCCTTACCTAAAAGGGTTTGTGAAGGGTCTAGCGATCGTCGAGAAATCTTTTATAAATCGCCGATAGAACCCCGCGTGGCCTAGGAAGCTACGGACTCCTTTCACATTGATCGGAGGTGGGAGCTGTTCTATAACTTCTATTTTTGCTCTATCCACCTCTATCCCTCTTTCGGACACTAAGTGTCCTAGGACTATCCCTTCTCGGACCATAAAGTGGCACTTTTCCTAATTAAGTACCAGGTCCTTCTCTTGACATCTTTGCAAGACCTTGTCCAAGTTCTCAAGACAATGATCAAAGGTTTGCCATAGACAGAAAAAATCATCCATGAAAACTTCCATGATTTCCTCGATCATATCTGAGAAGATGGACATCATACACCTTTGGAAAGAGGCAGGTGCACTGCACAAACCGAAGGCATCCTACGGTAGGCAAAGGTTCCTTAAGGACATGTGAAGGTGGTCTTGCTTTGATCATGGGGATGGATGGGGATTTGATGGTAACCAGAATACCCATCAAGAAAACAAAAGTAAGAGTGATTCGCCAGCCGTTCGAACATTTCATCAATGAAGGGCAGTGGGAAATGGTCTTTCTTTATTGCCTTGTTAAGCTTTCGGTAGTCGATGCACATCCTCCACCCCGTGACGGTTCGTTGTGGGATCAACTCGTTTTTATTGTTTTTAACGACCGTCATACCTCCCTTCTTTGACACAACTGGACCGGGCTAACCCACTCACTATGTGGTACGGGATAAATTATCCCGGCGTGCAGAAGCTTTAAGACCTCTTTCTTAACAACTTCTCTCATCACATTATTTAGCCTCCTTTGAGGCTCCCTGGAGGGTGCGCTATCAAAATCGATAGGAATGCGATGGGTGCAGAGTGCGGGGCTAATCCCCTTGAGATCTTAGAGTGAGTAGCCTAGAGCTGAGCGATGCTTTTCTAGAACGGCTAAGAGTTTAGCGGTTTCTTCCTTGGAAAGCTTGTCACTTATGATGACAGGGGCTTCCTTATCACCGTGTAGAAAAGCATAGCGAAGGCCCAAAGGAAGGGGTTTTAGCTCAATCGGCGGTCGTGGTGCTGATTCGGATTCAGGTAACTCGATGGTCCCTCCTAAATCATCCTCCTCTTGAATGAATTTTTCAGCATCTTTTTCGAGGATTGATTCGGGAGTCTCGAAAGGAAAAACAGACATCACTTCCTCGATTGGCTCATCCTTGGGGAGACTTTCAGACTGGAATTCTGCGATCGAGAGATCGGACAGAAAGAAAATGGGCTACCCCAAGTTTTATGTCGAGGTTCCCTAGTGTCGGGGCATCCACGAGTAACATCTCTATGGGATGCCCGATCAGAATATCAAAATCTTGGACTTCGAAAACATGAAAATCTAGGAGGGCCTCGACATTTTCGTGCCTTAATGTCACGTTTTGCAAAATCCCATATCCTTCTAGAATGGGTCCTGAGGGGCTCTTGAAGGATTTATTAGTTGTGCTTAAGGATACATCACCCAAGATGTGAAAAGCGAAAGAATCAGAGGACTATGTTAGCACCGACAGTGGGATTGTAAAGAACGTCCACCATGACTCCTCTAATACAACATTGAATGGTTGAGGACGGAGCATTGATTCGAATGACTTCTGAAGAAAGCTCGCCCTCCCTTGACCATTCGTTGCTCATGA
>JAAXCT010003898.1:0-21725 GCA_012490785.1 Eragrostis nindensis
CAATATTTTTGTCGTGGTAATTCTATTTTCGATATTCCCGTAATACTGACGCTGTATTTATTTCCGCTAGTACCGCTACCGGTTTCGCTACCGAGAAAAAATATAAAACTGAAAACGATATAACCTTCTTCCGACCGTTTCCCGACCGCTTTCATCCCTAGTTCTAGTAGCTGATAAAAAAAATAAGGAAAAGAAAATGGAAAAGAAATAGGGCAACCGAGGTAGTATGCATGAACTCGGGCGCCGTTTGCATATTCGGCCGTGATAGCAATATGAGCCGAATCAATTCGTTTGGGAATGGGCTGGACGGCACGGGTTGTTTTATGGGCCTATGTGGGAGAATTAATAAGTATACTAAATCTGTATTTGAACTTCTTAATTCGGTACGTAGTATTTGGATTTCATTTAGGCCCTTACATGTGCATTTGTTTTTTTTAACGAGAAATTACAGTGGCGACATCTGCATTTGAATATGCAACAAATTATATGTGTTGCGTAGCAACACTGAACCAGCTCTGCTTGGTCCGATCAATTATATGTGTTGCGTCGCAACAAATTTGACATCTGGTTGATCCTAGAATTCCAAGGTCTGTCGGCAAAAGCAGAGCGTGGTAGATTGACCGCTGACGTAGCAGCAGCAGCAAAAGCAGAGCGCGGCGAGGATTGTACGGCGAGACGGAACGGCTACACGCCCACGCACCACGGCGGTGAGCCCTATGCATGCACCGCGATTCACAGCGCAAGGAGGCGTCAGTCAGATGGAGCTCAAAACCGGGCGCCCGCGCCCCGCGGAGGTCGCGGAACACACATGCTCTGCGCGGCGCGGCATCTGCGACCGCGACTGGCACGTGGTGGTGGATCGAGCCACGCACGGGCAGGGCACCGGGCATCGATCGGGGGTCCGCGCGGGCGCGACAGATGCAACCGCAGCGGCGCGGCTCCACTGATTGTGCGTGGGGGAGGAAGAAGATGCCGATGCCGATGGATGGGCGCGAGGCTGGCGGCGGAGCGGGAGCCCGTGGGTTGGGGGACACGGAACATGGTGGGCGGGCGGGCCGGACCAGGAGCCGCGCGGCAGCCAAAAGGCACCAATCGGACGCGACGCGCGCAACCTACGCGCGTACGTACGCACGCACCATCCAATCCATCCGCCACCGTCTGCTCCGCCGCTCCGGCCCCCATCCATGCCCGTCTCCGTTTTTTCTGTACTAACCTTTGCTGCTTCCGCGTTCATGCAGGCAACGTAACCGCAACAAAGAAGCCTAGCCAACAACTGTCATGTTCATATCAGCAACGTAACCGCAACAAGCCTAGCCAACAACTGTCATGGTATCGCGCGAGCTACTGTACCTAGTTTAAACTTGCATGACATCATCGTCTTAGACTTCCATCACCCTGCGAAACCATCCCATTGACTTTGTACCCTGCGACGACGAACTACTTGTAGCTTAGAAAGGGCGCCGTGCCGTGACGCCACGACCACGCCTGACGCCTAAGGCCTCCAGGGTCCGGCTATGCGGCGCCGCGTTGGTAAATTCGTTCGGTAGCAAGCAAGGTCGCGTCGGCGGCGCTCATCCTGTGTCGGCAGCAGCACCGCGCCATCCGCTCGATCCGCTGCGCCGAGAACGACGGCTACCTTGATCGGCAAGACGCCAAAACCGCGCAGCTGTGCGCTGGGACGGGCGAACCGCGACATGAAGGCTGCTGCGGGCTCCGCTTGGAGAAACGGTTGGTGCCGAGCCTACCGCGCTCACACGGTGGGCCCTCCTCCTGCATCCGAGCGCTCTTGTTCTGTTCCACTCCTCCTGATCTGATCTGATCCCATCTCTTCCCAATTATTCCTTTCCCCGTCCGTCTGTTTCGACGCACACAAATCGCGGAGTTAATTATATAAGATCGCTTATCACCTCCTGATCGATGGATCGATCAGTCGGTGCCCGGGTCGTCTCCATCGTCCGCAACTTGCTCAATTCCTCGCCCATTTCTCCACGGAAAACAAACCACTGCTGCTCGATCGATCGATCCCCTGCGTGAGCATCTCCACACGCCTCCTCCTCTGCCGCTCCCCGTTACCGCCCATCAACCTCCCGTCAGCTTCGCTTCGGAAATGAAAACTACGCCCCTTTCCGTGACAAGACTGATGGCGACGCCGATAGATGCCTGGACGGCGAAATATTCCCCCCACCCCCAACCCAAAGCACAGATTTTTCCAACCGGGGAGATTATGATCAGCTCCATTAGAAAGGCCGTAAGGCCTCATGGGGCACATGATCGCCCAGAGCTTTTAAATCTCTCGCGACGTCTCCGTCAAGGTGGCGAGATGGAATCTTGGCTAGGCTAGCCATTTAGTGGGGCTGAGCGCGACAAAAGGGGCTCCGTGTCCAATCAACGCCGAGCCAAATTGCTTTTTCTAATGCAAGAATGCTAGGCTTATAATTAATTAGGCCCCTAAAGATGTCAAGCTCAGAAGAGCATCAATAACTACTGCCGCAAGTGCGAGTTTATCCTCACTCACTCTAACTCAGATAAGATCGTTCATCATGCGCTCAAATGTCAAATTCCCATGCATCAGGACATGTACTTGGCCCATCTTAGCAAAGATTTTTTTAACATGGACTGGTATAGAAAACAAAGTGACTGGGTTCTATGTGTGTTTATGGCATGGTGCTAAGATCAACACTTGTTGTTCTTGGCCAAATTAACCTACTGACGGAAGGGTGAGAGGATAGCTCATCAGTAAAAAGTCGTACAGTTGAGAGCGATAGCCGCGCGGGGAAGTGGTGGCTAAAGACAGTTCTCTTTTCAAAGGATTGGATCGAGCGAAAAAAGCTTCTTTTTACCGCGCATATTTGTTCGGTATTGATCTACACACTATTGACAAGAACTTCAGGTCCTGTTGCTCTCCACAAGCTTTTTCAGATATATTTGTGGATTAGACAGCTTACCACAAGATGCAAAAAAAGAAAAAGAAAAAGAAGAAGCATAAGCACAGCAAGTTAGTGACTCCTCGAGGACGCCCTACAAATTAAATTATTCGTTCAAGAAACTGATGATTCAGTTTGAGAAAAGGAAGGAATTTCGACCCAAATTTTTGAGCTTCAAATGCCGATTTGCATAGGATTGCTCATGGTAACAGCTGAACAAGGGCAAAAACAGTCTGCACCGTCGATCCAATCATCCAGTTTCAGTGTAATGAATATGAAAAGTGGCCGTCATGTTCCGGGTCCTGCTTTGTCCGGAAAGAAGAAAGGGAACAGAAGATGCATTTGTCTCATCTCCGTCTCCCGCCAGTGGGAAAAATTAATTATTAACCTGTTCAAGCTTTACATGCGCACTGATAATTTGGTGTCACTAGTAATAGCTTTTGTTCCAGAGCAGTACAGCTCCTCGTGTTGTTGCAGTACAAGCACTACCGCCATGTTCCATTCAACGGACTGAGCACTAGGCAATCATTCAGTGACATGCTATCTCCTCACTCGCTATTGGAAGCTGAATGTCGGTTTGCATCCACTGAAACTTCAATAATTTCAGGTATTCTCTTCACAGTCAGAAAAATTGATCACGAACTCGAGACCATTTCTCATCATGCAGGCACTGTTAAGTTGACTCCTGCAGTAGCAGTAGCAGTTTTCCTTTCCTTGAAACACAAACCGATCGATCACGCGAAAGTGCATGCATACACAAACAGTAAACTGACGACTCCAGATCCATTTGACCTTGATGAAAAATTTGGTGACATGATGATGAGCCCATCTCTAAATCTCATTTGACATGATGCACTAGTGTGCCATAAAAAGAGTTCTTCTTGCCTCCATGCACTTATTTCTCCCCGCTATCTTCTCTCACACAACAGCTGTTCGGGCTTAACGATATATTAATTACCCAATTTCACCCTAGCATATGCGTACATCAACTTGATAATCATCATAGCTAGGAATTCAAGATTACAGCAACGTTACGTACGTAAACAGAAGACAATTTTAACACAGGACAGGATCTGATGCATGCGCGGCGCAGAAGAATGCGCGGCTAGTTCCACATCCACCAGCTGATGTGGCCGTCGTCCTCCTCCTCGTCCACGTGGTGGTGCGCGTGGCTGGCGAAGAAGGCTGCGTGGTAGCTGCAGCCCTCGTCGCTGCCCGCGCCGTCGTCCTCCTCCGACTGGAACTCCCCCCCCCGCAGTGGTCAACGGGCCCCATCCCGCAGTCGTGGTAGTGGTCGTCGCCGCCGCCGGGGATGTACGATTCGACACTGCTGTCGACGGCGGCGGCGAGCCCGCCGCCGCCGCAGAGCAGCGCGTCCGCGTCCACCACGGCCTGCTGCCGCCGCTGCCCGAACTTAGCCTGTCCTCGGACTTCACCTGCTTCTCCTCGAACGCCACCTCGGCCGCCGGCGCCGCCTCTTCGGCGTCGTCAACGGCCAAGGAAACCTTGACGTCGACGGCGGGGAAGTCACCTGCAGCGCTGGCTCCGCCCTCCGTCTCCTCCTTCTCTTGCAGCTTCTCGGTCAACGACACCACCTGAATCATTCACACAGCACAGATCGGGAACTCGTCATCATCAGCACAGATCGCGAACTCATCATCACCACGAGAAGGACTGAAGGAGAAGGAGACGACGATTCGTACCTGTGATCGGAGGTGGTGGTTGTCCTGGAGCAGGGCGTCGTGGTCGGCGCGGAGCGCGTCGAAGGACGCCTTGAGGCGATCGAAGTCGCGCTCCAGCTGCTTGGTCTTCCACCGTGCGCGGCGGTTCTGGAACCAGACGGCCACCTGGCGCGGCTGCAGGCCCAGCTTCCGAGCCAGCTCCGTCTTGCGCTCCGGCTCCAGCTTGTTCTCCTCCTCGAAGCTCTGCTCCAGCAGATGCACCTGCACGTGCGCGCGCATGCATGCGTCAGGCTCATCATTCACGAGCGAGCATCCACGTGCTAACATCTGACTAATTAACGCGATTAATTACCTGCTCCGGGTGAGGCGGCGCTTCTTTCTCCGGCAGCTGCTCGTCGTAGTACTCCTCTTCGAGGAGCTCGTCGGGCGAGGTGAAGAAGGGTCGCTTCACGCCGCGCCCTTCGTCAAGGCCGAGCACCGGTCTCCCGCCTTCATCATCACTCCCACAACCAGAGCAACTCCAATCAGCACACGAGTCCGGCAAGATCCAAGCACCACGTACGTACACGTGTGCCAACAAAAGATGAAGTCAACGGGCCGGGAATTTAATTAGATGAGAGAGACTAACCCCTCGATGGAACATGCCGCCGCCCCGCCGGGGCCGCCCATGCCGCAGTCGAGGAAGAGCATCTGCCCGGCGCCGGAGCCGCCGTGTTGAAGATGAGCCGGCCGGAGTCCATGATATGAGGACCAAATCAAGCTTCGAGATCGCCTTAATTACTTACTTGGGGGGACGGGACGGAATGAATTGTATGTACAGCTAGCTGCGTTGACGGCGGCGGTGGTGATCTATAAGAAGCAGGAGGAGTTGGCGATGACGATGGCCATCTTGTGGCGGAAGAAGCTGGTGCTCCACAGCAGCCTCGTCGGAGTCTTCATCGGCATCAGCGAAAACCCCTTCATGGCCGCCCCAACTCCGACCACCCGCGAGATCTCCTCAGCGCCGCACGGAGGAGGCCACTAGCCCGAACAGCGTCGTCTCGCCGGCCGGAGAAGCAGGCGAGGCGCCGGAGCGGGAACAATTCGGCTACGCTACGGCGGCGGCCGGAGGAGAGGTTGGTGGGAAGACGGGACAGCAAAGAGGAATAGGAATCTTTTTTTGCTTGTTTTCTGTTCAACTCTGTTTTCTATGAACAAGGAAAAAGCCTTTAATGTAGTAAGATATATATTTTTTTCCCTTGTGGAGGGCTCTGGAACGAAAGTTGAGTGAAATGGGGAGGGGTCTTCTTATAGGCGCCGGGAGAGCTGAGTTGACGATTTTGCCCCTGGGTGGCAGCAGTGGGTGGCCGGCGCCGGAGACCAACGGAGTTAACCGTGGGCCGGTAGGAGGGATCGGATCTGATCTGATCCTTCGCGCGGAAAGGTGAGAAAATGTTAGCCCTACTTTGAGGGATGCAAAGGCATGGTCAAGACTCACGCAGGATCTTCTGTCAAGTGGCCAGAAACGCCGTGATGTGAGCTCAAATATCTCTTATATGCTTTGGTATTCAGCTCCTATTCATCTTCAGTCCAAATCAGCCCATGAAGCATAGCCACTTGCATGGTATAAAACTGCTTAAGTTACAAGTTTTGTTGTTGATATTATTTGTCGGTTCTTCCAGAAGGTTAGACCAATTCCATACAAGACACAATATTTAGCATACTATTTTTGGTTATCTTGCGTACGTACGATCACGTTCAATATCATGTTTCGAATAATTCAAGCGATGTGCTTAGGCAACTATTTTTCATGACCACACACACATTACTAGATAGTCTGGTGACTGTGACTGAGAACCAATTAAGTTCTTGGTTAACTGCTTTGAGACAAAACAAGGTGGGGAAATACTCCAACCAGCTGAAGTCGCTTGCTTCGGATGAAAAACCTGCAGCGTCATCGAGATGCAGCGGATCCTCTGCTAGATCCAAGGCGGCTATGCATGAACAGTCGATGGATAACCAACTGGTGATCAGTCCATGCCGTCCTGTCGGGTCTGTCCGGTGACAGCTGGGAATCCGGGTTATCCAAAACGGGACGGAGTCCACGGCTTCAGGGGCCTTTAGGTCCGACTTGACTTGCACAAAACGGCCGTTTTTTCCCCAACCCCAAATTCCTCCGTCTCTCTTCTACTACCGCCTTTTTACTGCAACCACGCGACCCTACTCATGCATGTGGTGGCCGAGTCTACACTCTACACCCCGGCCGGTGTGGTGGCGCCGGAGCTGGTCCATGCATGTGGTAGGCTACTGTCCACGATTTGCATAAAGATTCCATCGATCGATCGATCGAGTTCCATCCAGCGAACGCCATGATATGTGTTTCTGCTGCATGTTATCATCCCATGTGGAAACATAGGTGTACACTTGTATTTTTGCATGTATTTGATTTTATTGAAATTACTTTTTTATTTCTGTGTGAATGATGTGGGCATGCAGGGGAGGAGTTGTGGTTGGCTGGTTGTGGCACTGAAGACCTTTTTGTTTGAGGTGCTGGTGCAGTTTTGTTGTTGTTCAGTGATCCAAAACTCTATCTAGCATGGTCCAACTGCATAGGTTGGGGCACCCTGCCATCAAGCCACATGATAGTGAGTGGGGCGGTCTATATCGGTGAATAGTCAATCTGTTACATCTGCTGATCTATTCCAAACATACATGACTATATGTATTTAATCTCTTCAGGTTTTATTTATCGATGACATTAATATTATTTAAAAAAATTGCTCAAAATTCATCAATAGAAAGTAAAATAAGAAAAGGCACGACTTTTCTTGTAGAGTGAATCTCATGAGAAAAAAGCCTGAATTCAAAATATTGTAGAGTGCTGAAAAAAAAAAGAAACACACCATGTCTTCCATTTTAATCATGTGAAACATATGTATCTAATTAATTAAACCGCATAGAAACTACTGGAGTTCCATTATCCAAAGCCCGCAATTGGGTGTAAAATATGTGTCCACTGATCCTTGCGACGATAGAGCATAGAGCATCCCTATGAATGGTGGCCATTTTATGGAATGGCGCCAATAGTTAATTAAATTTGGTGGATTAATTGATTATCTTTTCTTTGGAGACCAGGACTGGTTAATTATACCTGCTAAATAGCGCAATCAGCGTACGTGGCAGCAAGCGTCTGAAGAAAGCACCAAACCACAATAGCGACCTGCTAGGCACCGGCGCCTTTTACACATGGATGAATCGCTGCAGAAGCTGTAAGCTGCTGCCAACCTATCTAGCTAGACATTGTTTAATCTAAGTCCACCATCCACTTGTGCTCGATAGATTAATTTAGTTGAGATGAAAACGACTGACTCGCTACTCATCGTGTGCAAATGCCCTGAACCGTACTTTTGTTGACAGCTAGCGGAGCTAGGGAGGGTAACAAAATTGTGAGTGTCATCGATCGTTAATTGTTCTCCGACAAAAGCTTGCATTTGCATTTGTTAAGGTTCGGCCTTTGGTGTGATGCGAAATGTCATGTGCTAGTACTAGCTAGCTTTGTTTAACAAGCGCTTACAAAATGTTAGGGCTGATTGCCAGGTTAATTTAGCCGTTAATGAGATGAATTCTGAATTCTAAAGAAACCCGAGTTTTTTTTTTGACCAAAAAAGAAACCCAAGTTTTCATTTTAGTCCAAGCTCCAAATATTCCTGTCTACAGGACCTATGAAAACTCCGAAGGTCCGAATCCTACAAAGCAATTGGCTAGAAAAGAATTTGCGTGACCAAGCAAAGCAAAACCAAACTGCTGGAGTCTGGACTCGCAAAGCAGCAAATATGGAAATCGTCACGTTTACTACACCATTTGCTTGCGTATGGATCCCTTTATTTTTTAGACGGCCTGCTTGCGTATGGACCTGGAGCAGTATATACAAGTAGAACGAAGAAGATTAGACGAGGAAGAAAGATCATCTGGACCCCGGCCGGTGCATCGGGCCGTGTGCGGTGGCGCAACGCGCAAGCACGCATGGGGGCGGGAAGGAAGCTGCGGCTCACGGTCCCCGAGGAGCCGGAGCCGCGCGTGCGCGCTCGCGACGAGACGGGGCCGGGGCAGCGCGGTAATTTCGCGGCGGAGATGCTGGGCCCGCAGGCAGAGAGGATGGCGGGTGAAGTCACCTGTCACGGACGGCTTGTCCTGCATGCACCACCCGTCGCCGTAGCACATGGGCGCCGCGCCCACCTGATCGTCTGTGCGCCCGCTTTCCGCTCGCTCTAGCTAAGGTGCGCGTACGGCTCGTGTTAAACATGTTTCTCCTCTATCAAACCATGGGATAGGGAAAAAAGCCAGCTTATGAATAGCTCACACGTAGCCTTTTCCACAAAGATATAAAATTGACATCAAACAAGTTAAAATTATGATTTTACCTGTTTAGAAAAGTACAATTCAATTCATTTAAGTATTATTTGAGACATGTATAAGAACGTCGAACATCGTGATTGCAAAAAGTTATTCTCCCAAAAGCAAACAAAGCGTGCAAGAAAACACCATCACAGATGGAAGCATACCGATAATATCCAAGCTATGAGCCGAACCAAAATCTCACATCGATCGCGTTTGTTTCGATTTTGGTCACGTCTTAGCCATAGATAAAGAGTTGCTCCCCCAATTAAGCAAGAATCCCCTAGTAAACCTCCGTGTGGCGCACGCGGGAAGCATGTTCGTCGGCTGACAAGCTCACGGAACAAACGGCTGTCTTTCGTTTCATTTCTTCCTTTTTCTCCTTCGATAGTGGACGACCGTCGTAGAAAAGCAGAGGAAAGAAAGGGGAGAGAAAAGCGTTATTGTGTTTATCACTCCTTTTTTCTTCCACTCCCACTCTAAAAAGCTAAGATTTTATTTTGCTATACGAGGGTGACAACTCCACGTCTCGCATATTCGATTCTTCATCGCAGTTTGATGTCTAATTGTGTTATGTCACCTGTAAATTAAAAGAGGATTGCGCATGATGAAACTTGTATACTTTTCTATGAAATCTCTATATTAGAACAACACTTCGCATCTTAAATGGCATGCCGTTTTTTGTGTGTTTTGAGTACATGGGACTGGGTGCGATTTTTAAACCAAAATCCTACATTTAGATAGAAGATGTACTTAATCTATCAAACATCTTATGAACCTTCTCTTCCAACCATCACCAAACGACGGTACCATTCATCCAAACAGTAGCATATAAAAGTAGAATTGGTTTTCTTCCTTGTATGTACCTTCCTTACTCACCACGGACCTGATTTTTTTCTTGTTCTTTTTTGTGTTTCTGCTTATACCTGTTTCTTGTCTTGCATCATCTTTTTTGGGTTGATTTGACAGCATCACATGAGACCATCACAGACCATCACCTCAGAAAGAATTTTGACTGCTTCTAGCACTTGAGTGATACTATCATCAGAGATTTGTGCTTATCTGAAGATGTGTCTATACTACTATAGTCGCGTGGTTGCATTTTGGACAATATGTTTCATCAACAATTGACTAGTAGTTTTGTCCGTGACACTATAGAACCATGACTCTGAACAGTATAACCCCATCTAAACTGACCTCATTTCTCACTGTCCAGAAAAAAACCATATAATTAGCCATATATAAGAGAGAGGATATGTTGCTATAGATCTAATAGAGTAGAACCCAATTCCATGCATCAAACTACTGGAGGTAAATACCCTACGCGAGCCTTCCAAGAGTGCACTCGATAAATGGAATTGGCAATCTTCTTCCGGTTCGTTAAAAAAAAAAAACATAGGCATGTTGTACTTATCCTAACATTCTGTTTTAAGTGAAAAAAAGATAGTAATATTAAAGAGTAAAAAAAAAACTCTTTTCAAGATGATGCATTGCTGGTTGTTAGTACTAATATGGTTTCCAAGCACTGATTGGAATAACATGATGGCCCGTCCAAGTAATTTTGGCTAAAATATTTATTCAAATGATGCTTAAAAAGATATTATTTTCCAGCTCCCTAAAAAAAGAGATTATTTTCTGGATGGCACCAGGTCGCATTGGGAAAATTTCATGCATAATATTGGTAGTTAAAAGATAATGGAATTTAATTGACTACAAGTCAATAGAATGTTACTAAATCACTTTAACATTTACAGAAAAAAAAAGGAACAGATAGTTTGCTTTCATTTCTTTTCGTAGAGTTGAAAATATTGTTCTGTCGTGGAAATATTAATCGAGGTTGCAGTCGGTAAACTAAACAGCAGAAGTTCGTGGGTTCCCTCACCAATGAACAAGACAGAATCAAGTTGCATTTTGGCAGCACCAAAGTCGCAGCATGTTCTCGAGTATTTCAAAATATAAGCTACTCCTGTCTATTTCTCTGGACTGAACTAGCACATTATTGTTTCATACGTGTGGCCAAAACTCCACACGGTTCCAGGCCTATGGATCACCATGATTGCTAATTAGCAGTCTAGTGAATTCCACGAGCCAATGATAATTCAGGTGCGCGTGTCTTTGCGACAACAAAAAATTGATAATACCAACCCAATGATAATGCGAAGATCGAGGGAAGGAAGAACACTCGCGAGTAGACTCCAATGAGGAATTACCCTATTGTTTTTTCTTGACAAGTGACACGTTGTCCACCACCCAACCCAGGTGCATGCATCGCAATCAGCATCCATCAGCGATGTGCATACTCGAGTGCGCTTTTCAAAGACGTAAAGAAACTCTCGATCGGCCATGCAAGTAGCTAGAGAAGAAGTAGCGTCCCACTTTGCTCTTCTTCAACCATGGCCGTGCTTTGCGTTTCGGGTTCTGTTAATATATGCTACACATCTTTATCAGCGCTAACCTAGGCATAAATTAATCGGCGTGTAGTCAGGTGCAAAATGATGCGCGGTGACCGCGTGTCGATCCAGAGAAAGGAATGCAAAGTGCACAAGTCAAGGCATGAATTCGCATGTTGAGACTTGACGAGAATTTCTTCAAAATTTCAGGTAAAACCTAATCGAACACTTTACTGGTTCACCCAAATTGATGGAAGCTGTTAAAAAGAAAAGAAGAAAACCTTATGGAAGCGTGAGTGGTCAGCTGAGGATGTGCTTGCCACCCACCACTTGGCCAGTGCCTCCCTGCCGTACACGTAGCACTTTGGACGGATAGAAATCGCCTCGCCACATGCAATTGTTTCTGTGTCTCTTGGCTAGGTTTGAAGGACCATGCATGTAAACTACAGAGAGAGTGACAGACAGGGAAGGGAGAGAGGAGATACAATAGACGAGCTAGGTCAACCACAACCAGTTGCAGGGTCGCGGCGAAGACGTGCAGCAGCTAGCACGATTCCATTCTATTCGAAACCACATGCCCTGCACTGGATGCGTCGCGCCGTATCCGTGTGCGCCTTTGCTTGCGCATTTCCTACAGTGCATGGCACTACAAGGTGCTATAGTGGTAGGCACTATGGCCAGGCTCTCGGCAAAGCGCCTCCATTGACCTTGCCAGCTTTTTCTGAATTCTGAGCTTATCTGCACATTGTCTAACCACCGATGTGGAAAATGGTGTTCACTTTCAGATGTTAATCTCTGTTGGGACTTGGGAGGATGTCCCCTGCTGATGTTTCTAAAAAGAAAAAAAAATATGTATTTTGTTGGGAGATGATTGAAATAAGATGGCTCTGAATCTGAATCCATCTCCTCCAGCTGTCTGACGAGTGGGTTTCAACCGACGACTACCATTATTTTTCTCCAAAACAGGAAACCGGAGCGTATGGTCAGGTTGATCGGCAATTCGACATGTCGATGCACATTGCATGAGGCCGACAAGGAATCGATATTGGATGGGAGCGCCACTAGATATTTCCTGACAGGTGCTTCTGCCCTTTCAATTTTTATCTTTTTAAAAATCGTCACACATGACGCATCTGCGTATATCAGCGCAAAGACACCACAGTTTTCTGGCAAAGTGCTTACTGATTCTTTTCTTTCTTTCGTCTGTGTCGTTTCCACAGTCCTTTTTCATTAGCGACAGGATGCTCCATCAAGGCCGTGGCGCACCGGCGGCCAATTTCCTCGCGTAATCCGCCTTTCTACCGCTCGCGATTCCGTGCCCGGTTAAGGAAAACAGAGCGCAGGAAAAAAGCCTTCTTCTTTAACGATGCGAGACAAAGCTGTGGAGTGGGCGGGCAATGGCAATGGCATCGTGCCCCAGCACCGCCCGTTTCCGAAGAGAAAACCGGAGCAAGTGGGAGCAAAAGGCGCCTGGCCTCGCCTGGGCGAATGAAGCAATTGCTCCCAGCATTAGCAGCAAATCTCAAGGTCGCATCGGGGACGAAGCGCCACTGCCGATACGTCGTGCTCGCTAGCTTGCCAGGGTTCAGGCTTCAGACAGAGCGAAGCCACGCACCAGCCTGCAGTAAGAGCAAGAACAGCAGTGACCACACGCAATTAATTGGTGCCGTTGCCTCTAAATTGATTGGTGCCGTGTAGATAGTAATGCAAATGCTATGCTTTTTTTTGGTGCGGGTGAATATGCGTCTAGTACATGGTTTGTCTTCTGTTGAGCGAGCGAGCCACTTGCAAAGTTGGAATTGCTAGGTTGGCATACCGTCACCAACCGGCTTTGCGGTCTTTGAATATATGGTTTCAATCGCCCCAACTGGGAAGATTCGGTTCCGTTCCATGTTACACCTTGTTCGAACCTTGACTTTACTGTCTCTTAATCCGTGTATTCTTGCGTGTCTGATCTCTGCAACTGTGATCTGAGAACTGCTCCTGTTTCAACAGATAAACTCTGCAGTACTCACTGCAATCACCAATCCACAAGGGAACGGAATGTAACTAACAGTATCTTATTAGTCAGTTCGCTGGGGTTGACAGTAAAGAGAAGCAGCAACAGAAGCACAAGCTTGTTCTAGCTAATCCTGTTTTCTTAACCGAGGAACTTGACAAATACTTTTGCTTAGCTGTGAAGCAACAGTGACTGCCTTTTATTTTTCTTTGCATCAAATGGTGGTGGTGAATCTCCTGAGTGGAAGGTCAAGGTGGACTCTGAACTTTTAAAGTGTGGACGATGGAATGCTGATGGGACTGGACACCCCCAAAGCGAAAGCCAAAGCAGAGGGTATAAATACTCTTGTTACAGGATAAAAGTGGGCATGTGGGGGCAGAATCGTCAGATATAGGCATAGTGCTCCAACTACAAAGCTAACCTTTTTCTATATCTTGTTTAGACTAAAACTGGGAATCAGTAAAGAGGCAGGAGGAAAGTGGTGCAAAAGATACTCCTGATTAAGGTTGGTAATTTGGTCCTGCTCTCCTAGGATGACTGGACCTTCACCGAGCTTGTAGCTTGTATTAGTAGGGGTATTAAACTATCATCTAAGATAATCGAATAAAGGTCGATTGTTTTTGGAGACGGATTAGTTTTGATTATATACCCATGACCCACGTAAACCACAATCCGTGACTTGTCCGCGCAAAGCAGGAACCTCTTATCTAGATTCTAGAAGAAGATGAATAGAAGATGCTGGTCGAGAGTAGAGGATTGGATGAGAGGAATAGGTGAACAAAGTGGTGGTCGAACCAATTGTACTTCTGTGGTTTCCTTTGAGAAATTCGCTAGATTCATTTGAGCATGCAGAAAATCCTTGTGCAACTTCTCTCTTCAGAAATGAGAAAAGGGAAAAGGTTTCCATCAGTTGATGGGCCGAAATGTGTATGTAACCTATTAAACTCAAGGCCTGCTGAAACAAATAGCGGCTAGTAGGACGGGCCAAATAGTGGCTAGATTTTACATGGGCTGATCACTTCAGATGCAGGATAATCTCAAAAAAAAAAAAACTTCAGATGCAGGACATTTTTTTTCCCTTTGGAGTTTGGTCCACTTGGACTTATCTCAAAAAAAAAAAAAGGTTGGTCCAATTGGCAGCTCGCTCTGACTGACGGAGCGACCCGGTGGCCAGTGACTGACTAGTGACCACCTCACCGCCACAGAAACGATGTGTGTGTGCCAGTATGCGCTTGCGGAGCCACAGCTCGGCCAGCCCCGGGCCGCCGGCGTCCCCTTGCCGTAGAAATGTTTCAGACCAAAGCGGTAGCTGAGGAGAACCTGTCCCAGTACAAGCAAAGCTAGAGACTACTAGAGGCAAACTATTCTCAAGGCAAGACGACAACCAACAAACAAATGATTTAGCAAAATGAAGCATTTTTTTTGTTCAGCTACTGTTACATGTGTGTGGCCAAACTTCACGCCGTTTTGCAGAGCCATCGGCATTACAGCAGCCGGCGGCTGTGCGCGCGTGTTGTGTGTGTGGCCGAAATTGCAGTGCGGGTGGGTAGACTCACGGCAAGCCGCAGCCATCCATGGCCCCCATGTCGGTGTCGGCCACCCTCGCGCCGCTCCTGCCGCCGCCGCCGCCAAAGGCGACCCCCAGGAGCTCGGCACGGCGCGCGCCTGCAGCCGCCGCCGGCTCGATCGCGTTGCTGGCATTGACTCCGGCCGCGGACGCCGCGGCGTTGTCCAAGGAGGACGTCGCCGGCTCGATCAACAAGGTACGCGCCTGCTGCGCATTGCATCGGCGCCTCCCCCGATGTTCTTGAGGAATTGCTGAAGGGAAGGGGATTCCTTGCGCAGGTGGTGGACACGGTGGACACAGTCATCGGCGTCGGCGGCAAGGTCGCCGAGCAGTCCGCGGGCGTGCTCAAGGCGCTCGGCGAGGCCGTGAAGCCGGCGCTCCCGTTGCTGAAGAGCGCCGGCGACGAGGCCCTCAAGCTCGCGGCGCCCGTGGTCTCCGGCGCCTCCAAGCAAGCCACGGAGGCGCTCCAGGGCGCCGGCGTCGACCCCGCGCCCGTCGTGTCCGCCGCCAAGGTGCGTCTCCGATGCCGCCGGCCTGTTGATCTGATCACCGACCGATGACGACTGTTCCGTTTGGTTTGACGACGTTGCTCTGCTCAGTAGACCGCGGCGGAGGCACCAAGGTCATCGACGCCGCGAAGCCCATCGCCTCGGCGACCGTGGAGACCATCACGTCGTTGGCCCCCGAGGACTACGTCGTGGCCGCCGGAGCGGCGTTCCTCGCGTACATCCTCCTGCCGCCGGTCTGGTCCATCGTCTCTTCCAGCCTCCGCGGTTACAAAGGTAGCTCCGGTGTTATATTATCTCCCGTTGCATTGCTTGCTAGTATCAACAATGGTGCTTCTGCGATGTGTTGCTCATCACTGCGTTGCTGCATTATGTCACGAAAAGGTGATCTGACTCCGGCGCAAGCTCTGGACAAGGTCACCACGCAAGGTTACGTTCTCATCGATGTGCGAAGCGACAAGGACAAGGCCAAAGCCGGAGTGCCGCAGCTCCCCTCCAACGCGAAGAACAAGCTCATCTCTGTGCCGTACACATTCCTTCCTCTGCTCAGATGCTCAGCCATAAGCTCAAATACAATGCAGTGCATTTTCTTATAAGTACAACATGTTCCAAATCCCTTTGCGCTCCCAGGCTTGAAGACCTTCCAAGCAAGTTAAAGGGCATGGTGCGGAACGCGAAGAGAGCCGAGGCAGAGATCACCGCTATGAAAATCTCCTACCTGAAGAGAATCGGCAAGGGCTCCAACATCATCATCATGGACTCGTCAGTGCACTCCTTTCCGATTGCTTCTGTGTAGGATTCAGATGAGAAACATTTTTCCTGACGTTGGGCCGTGGTATCGACCTGCAGGTACAACGACAACTCGAAGATTGTGGCGAGGACACTGAACAGCGTCGGGTTCAAGAACTGCTGGGTCATGTCCGGCGGCTTCTCCGGACGGAAAGGGTGGGCGCAGAGCCGCCTCGGGACGGACTCTTACAACCTCTCTGTAGTGGAAGTCGTGACGCCGTCGCGGGTCATCCCTGCAGCCCCTGGCCGTATTGGGACGACCTCGTCGACGTCCCGGACGACTGCTCGCAAGCTTCTCCCCGGCAGTGTCGATGTATGAAGTTAAAGGAGCTGTGCATTGCGTAAATTCAGTGTTCGTTGCATTTCGGGCTGCAACATTTGTTATGTTACAGTCTAGCACAATCTTAGCGTCCGGAGGACTTAACTCAGTCTGATCCGGCTCAGAAGGACAATGAATTGCTTACATGCACTCGTAGAAGAAACCGTGCACATCAAGAAAATGATGGTGAGATTGCTTACAGGCTTGAGTTTGGAATGGCAGTGCTCTGGCTGTCTGGCATCACTCTCAGAACTGAGGGGCCTGCAAAGACCTAAACACGCTC
Organism: Eragrostis nindensis; assembly: GCA_012490785.1. Taxonomy (NCBI): domain Eukaryota; kingdom Viridiplantae; phylum Streptophyta; class Magnoliopsida; order Poales; family Poaceae; genus Eragrostis; species Eragrostis nindensis. The sequence continues at coordinate 16,834 of JAAXCT010003898.1, forward strand.
CTTGCGTTCTCGGTTTTGTGTAAAGATGCAAAAGGGCAAAGTCGAATCAAGAAGAGTGATAAACACTCTACATGATGAACAGCCTCCAAGATTATTATTATTACTTAGATAAGAACAGCCTCCAAGATGAAAGTCCGTTGACATTATGCACGAATCGTATGCGACCGGGGAGCGCCATGACGGGGCGACACCGGCGATGACCGGCCGCCTCCGTGTTCGCAGGCTAACTCTCGCGCCGGCGGCTCGGCCGGTGCGGAGGAGGCTACTTCCGACGAGATTCTGCAAGCCGAGCGCATTCTCGCCGCGGAAAGATTGGCTCGCGCGACCGAGATCGCGATTGCCGCGACTTCGCGGCCAAGTCCTCACGTCCATGGCGTTGAGGACTGGAAGAGCAATCGCTTCTGGTCTTTCAATTCGATCGACTCGAGCAGTGATGAAGGCAGCGACAACAACGACGCCGGCAGCGATGTCGAGTCCTTTGAGATCGACACGCCGGAGATCGTTCGACGGGCTGAAGAGGTCGGGTTCACAATTCCCGACCTGATCGAGGCAGAGCGTGAGCTGACGGAGTCGACGTCGACGCCGAAGGTGGAACGGTCCATGGCCAAACGGATCGTGAACGCCATTGTCCGCAACAAGTCGCCGGGGCGCCCATGGCGTGGTCCATTGCCTCCGCCGAGGGTGTCGCCGCCGATGACACTTGAAGCGGCGTTTGACAAGGCTAAGGTATGCTCTACGCCTTCCCTTTCTTCTCGATCACCTCATCTGAACCGCGCAACCCCCATGTCTTCCTCACCGTTGCGGCAAACGCCGGCGCCGGGACGGTGACTCGATGCCGATCCGCAATCAGCGGTAATCACGCGCTATCTTCGGGGAGCGTGAGTTCGAATTCGAACGGAAAGTCCAACCAGGCTCCGATTCTGTCTGGGCCATGCAGTCCTGCACGTCAGGCCTTACGACTAAGCCCACACATCCCGTATCGCCCAACGCCGGGCCTTGTTGCTCTCTTTGCCAGAACTGGTACGCGTTGCGCTACTGCTAAGGCACCGCACATCAATCGCAATCGCAACCACGTGCTGACGTACGCTGCGGCGGCGAAACTGGCGATGGAGAACGGCGGCGCAAACAATGGGCACAGGGATGGCACGGCAAACCATGGCGTTGCTCGTGGCAATGGCGGGCAAGGCGGCCTCAGCCGACGCGGCGGCTTCCAGCTGCAACCCCTCCATCCAGGCTATGGCGGTGGCCGTGGACATGGAGGTCGCGGTGGTGGCCGCTACAGCAGGGCCGCAGTGGTGGCCGATACTCGGGTGGCAGGAATGGCCACCGTGGTGGGTTTGGTGCCAACCAGGGCCAAGGAAACGATGGTCATGGCAACAGGCAGGCCGGGAACCACAACAACGATCCCGTTGACGCGGTACAACCTATGCCGATGAACTTGACATGGTGGCGCAGGCGGCGTTGCTCTGCAGCAAGCCTTTGTGGCTGGCGGGGGCGGCCAACTGGTCGCGCCCATGCTGACACCGGTACCAGGTGGCGCAGGCCACGGCTCTTCTGCAGCAAACCTTCGCAGCCGTGCAGGGGGGCGCACAGCCTGAACAGATAGCAACGGCAACAGGTAATAGGACCCTGGTGCCAATCCTAAAATGTCAAAGGCTACACCTAGTTCTGAGGCGCCAGAATCATCCTCACAAGCTGCGGCAAGAGATAGCAGTGGCAAATCGCCTTACTGCTATCGTTGCTTGACAAAGGGTCAAACGATAAAAGAGTGTACCACTGAAATGTATTGTGAAAACTGTGACTGCTTCGAACACATTACTGCTAGATGCCCTCATATTAGAGGAGAAAAAGTTTCGGCAGTTCCAATTGGATACGCTGTGGACGGGCTTGGGTTTTACTATATTCCAAATACTGTGGCTCAAAAGTTGAAACAAGAATCAAAGACTGCTCTGATTAGGGTCACTGAGGGTGTTCTCACAGTCCCTCAAGTGACATCCGAACTCGAGCGTCTAATTTCTGGGAAGTGGAAATGGATTGTCCATGATTTAGGTAACAATGCTTTCAAGGTGATGTTTCCTCCTTCGAGGGCAGAGCTCCAGCGCATGATTGAGTGGGGACTAGTCCACACCAAGCATAATGCTACTATGCGTATTGAGGAGCATTTGGGTGGCAATGAAATAAATACACCATGCCGAAAGTGTGGGTTCAGTTCACCGGACTTACAAAGGAGTTGAGGGAATACCCTATCATATGGGCTGTTGGCTCAATCCTTGGTGTCGCACAAGGTGTGGACATGGAATTCACAAGGAGGCATGATATCAGCCGCCTACAGATCATGGTTCTGGATCCTACCTCATTCCACAGATCGTGAATGTTGTGATAGGAGACTATCTATATGAGCTTCGATTTCGTGTCGAGGTGAATATGGATGAAAACAACCCAGAACCGATGTATATGGACGACCACGGTAATGATGAGGATAAGGGGCAGAACAATGATGGGAATGATGCTACGATAATTTGGCACGAGGGGTGGAGCAACTGATATATGCACAGGTGAAGCAAGGTGACACAAAGCAACATGGACCCCAGCTCGGCTTCAGCACCCCCGAGCAGTTGAGTGCCGGAACGGCTATAGGAAACAAACAGCAGCCTGCTAGGCTGTTGCTCCATCTTCCGTTGCCAGGACTGGTAGCCAAAGGCCAAGACGCGGCGGCAGTGTTTGATGGCGTGGCGACCCAGGAGTCACTCTTTAATAATGAAGTGCTGGACGAAGATGACCTGCTTGATGACGGCCCAGAGGAGATGGATAGCGCCATTGAAGGCCATGGCGCGACGCTGACGGTGGCAGCTGTGGCCGCTATACCGGAGGCGGCGGAGGACTCGCTCCGCAAGAACGAATGCGGCACGGGAGATGCTGATGATGAGTCGCTGGGCCGGGCGGAAAAACTGAAGGCAGGCCACAACCTCGAGTTCGAAAATGGTGAAGGTAACGCTCAGATAGCTGAATCCTTCTTACTGTTTTCAGATTCTACTATTGCGAATATTTGAGTTCTGTTGGGGTGTCATTAGGAGATAATGATGATACTGTTAGAACTTCTATTTCGTGCATTAAGTCTGTAGAAAAAATTAGGCTCAGTGAGGTTGTTAACGTTGATATGAAAACAAAGGTGTTAGACAAGGAGGAAAAAAGAATGGAAGAGGAGGAGGAACTGGACAAATTTATTCTGAATAATTTATGTGGTGAAATTATGGATGAGCTTCTGGATACGGACAGTGAGCATTTGCTTGTACTGTACCGTCCAAGAAGGAAGCAAATCCAGAAAAGTAGAAGCTTGTCTCAAAAACAAAGTGTTTATCATGAAAGGTGTTTTTTGGAATAGTGATGGTTTTAAGACCCTAAAAGCATAGATTTATTTCAGATTTAACAAAAGAACATAATCTGAGTTTTATAGCAATATCAGAGACTGTTAGGAGAATTTTAATGATTCTTTCCTAAAGAACCTTTGTTGGGTAAAATTTCATATGGCATTGTAAAGAACCTAGAGGCGCTCGCGGGCGGCATCCTCTTGGGTATCGACCTTGATGTATATGATATTGGAGCCATTGACGAAGGTGAATTTTATGTCAAGTTTCATTTGTGCAATAATTGATAGCTTCAAATGGGCTTTGACACATTTTATGGTCCTGCTCAGGCAGACTTAAAAGACAATTCCTAGTTGAGTTAGTGCACATGCAGTCATGAGAATTTGCCTATCCTTATCGGGGGAGATTTCAATATTCTCAGAAGCCTATGGAGAAAAACAAAGATAACTTTGACCATCGTTGGCCCTTTTTGTTTAATGCCGTAATTGATGGTTTAAATTTGCGAGAATTGGAATGTCGGGGAGACATACACATGGGCCAACTCGATACATAATCCCACGTACGAAAAGCTAGATAGAATCTTGGTTAGTACAGAATGGGAACAAAAATTCCGCTATCTACGGTTGTGGCGTTAAATAGAGATATATCAGATCACACCCCATTACTTTTAAATTCTGAGATACGTCGTTAGTAATACCCAGCCTTATTTAAATTTGAATTGGATGGCTATTACGTGATGGATTCTCTGATATGATAAAAGAAATATGGAGGAGGAATCTGGTGGCTCAACACCTATGGAGAAATGGCAGGCAAAAATTCGTAGGTGCGCCATATCTTAGGGGCTGGGCTAAAAATACAAGTGGCATCTATAAGAAAGAAAAGAAGGAGATACTTAATAAACTGGATAGCTTGGATAAAAAAGCTGAGAGCGTCCTTTTATCTCAACAGGAGCGTGATCTCAAGCAATGCTTACAGAATAGATGGCACAAATGTAAGGGAAGAAATGAATCAAATGGTACCAGAGAGCGAAAGTAAAACAATTATTAGAGGGTGATTCTAATACTAAGTACTTTCAGCTCATAGCGAATGGTAAACACTAGGAAAACTAGAATTTACCAATTGAAGGATGGGGATCAGATAATTAATGGTGATGCCGAGTTGAAAAAATACATCACTCATTATTACAAAGGTCTCTTTGGCCCGCCAGAGAATAATGGTTTCAATCTGGACGAGGCTCGAAAGACGACATTCCCCAAGTTTCTCAAGTGGAAAACGATATCTTAGTGCAGAATTCACAGAGGACGAGGTGAGAGCTGCAATATTTCAGATGGAACATAACAAGGCACCAGGGCCAGATGGTTTCCCTGCTGAATTCTATCAGGCTTTTTGGGACATAATTAAAAAGATTTAATGAACTTGTTTAATGAATTCCATAGTGGCTCTTTACCTCTCTATAGTTTGAATTTTGGTACAATAATTCTTCTCCCAAAATGTAAAGAGGCAGTGAGAATTCAACATACAGACCTA
>JAAXCT010003899.1:0-21681 GCA_012490785.1 Eragrostis nindensis
ATATGGGTCCGTGATAGAATGACCAATTTGACCTCGCTTGGCCGGACGTGAGTGTCTGTGTTGAGTTCCAGGGTAGTGCGGGACGACTTGGGCGGCCTAGGTATTTAGCGGGTGACAGGAGAAACGGACCCGGACGAGAACATCTCTGGTGGTACCGTGTTACCGTGTTACCAACTTCAATAACGCCTCAAATATGCAACGAAAAATTGCAATAAAAATATGAATGGATAGCTCATGCAACGGTCTACAATTCATATTTTTAGTTGAGGTGCAACCGAAGCTCGTACAAGAAGATAAAAAAAAGAGAAATCAGACATTGAATAGTAACGGGTTGCGGGTTCATCTATTTTTTTTGCAATTTTTCGTTGCATATTTGAGACGCTACAGTGATCGGTAACACGGTAACACCCTAAGGGGTGGTAACACCAGACATGTTCTCCTCTCCGGACGAGGTGACCTGAGGAATGAGGATCCCCGTCTTTGTGCAGATCTTTTGCAGGGCGCTAGGAAGAGGTGAAAAAGCTTCATTTGCTTTCCGCGTTTGCTGTGGGTGATTAAGACGGATTTAATAGGCATTTGTTCCCCAATTATTGGTCCAGTTCAAGAGAAAAGAGAAATGCTTCTTTCTCTTGATGGATTTGGTGCACCGCCCTACAGTGCCCAGGTCGATTTTAAACTCCCTCACTCATCAAAACACCAATTTGAACCACCAATTTTCCAACCCCACTTGTCAGTGGCACGGCTCCCCCGCGGAAGAAAGCTCCACCTGAAGACTCCGACTGAATCTTACCATTTGTGATCACGATGAACCGCCCTTTCAGATAGTAATTCCTTGCCGAAATGGTATCATGTCACACCGATTTGGCGTTTCCTCTCTCAAACGAAGAGCTGTTCCATTAATCATTGCTAATCCCATAGAGTAACCCGCTGGATCATGCAAGGCAGGGAATGAATGAATGAAACGAAGCAATGCTTGACGTCCAAGTCTTTGGCAGCCGCCCGCCGCCATGTTGGTGCCACAAGTTTGGCCGAGCCGAAGCCGTGTTGGCCGCGCACAGAACCCGCGCCGGGTAGGGCCTCACCGCCCAATCCACGACGGAAGCTTGAGCCGCGGCGGTTGCGTGCCACGGATCGTGCAGCGATATCTGCCGGGCCGGCCCGGGCCGGCCGACCGGTACGGCCAACGCCTCACCTCACCTCGCTCGCAAGGCATCCCTGTGATGGTGTGTGTGTGCCCTTCGTGCGCTTTGTCATCTTCTGATCCGTTTCGCGGATGGAACGTGAGCAAGTTTACGCGTGAGCTGTGGGGGATCGATCGATGATGGGTGGGTCGATCGGTGTGTGCATCCAAGCATGGCTTCTTGCGTTTGCCGGGATCCGCACTCAAAACCTCGGGTTAGAAGAGATAGGGGACCTCTGTCTGATCTGATGCTCGTATTTGGACCCGTCCCAGGTCCGAGGTCCAGCCTTTGATCCCAATCAAGTGAATGGAATATGTTGTACACCTAAATGAGTAGTCCTCCCCTCTCTCCTTATCTCTTGCTACGTAGCCAACCGGCGTTTCCAGACGACCTCGCCCCGGCGCTCGATCTCCCTCCTCTCCGGCGGCCCTCGTCGGCGCCGGAGAGCGGGGAAGCAGGATCTCGTCTAGGCGGCTCGCTCTAGCTGTAGGTTAGGGTTAAGGTAGTTAGGGTTAGGTTTGGTTTCGGCCGATTCGTCCGAGGAGGCGGCGAGGGCGTCGACGGGTCCGGATCTGTCCCTCCGAGCTCCGCCGCGTTCCACTGGCGCTTCACTCCGGCGCTGGTGGCGAGCTCGTGGGGGTGGATCTCCTCGCCGAAGAGCTCCTTTTTAGGAGTCGTCCGGCGGTTCTTCGTCTTGCTCTTTCGGCATTGCGACGACTACGCCGGTCTTTTTTCTCTGCGGATGGATGCGGTGATGTGGCTGCTTGGGTTGCGGTTTTGAAGGATGGCCGTGCCTCGTCTTCCTCCTCCGGTTTCCGGCGACAATCCTTACTCCCTCCTTCGGGTGCCAAGCTGCGGGATGATCCCGGACGCGTCTTCCCCCGGCGGCGTGCGCTTTTGCTACTCTTTGTGGGAATGTTTGTGGTCTTCAAAGCTTTTTAGCTATGCTTCACTTGAAGAAGGTGGTGTTTGCCTGTCCGCTTCTCCTTCGGCTGCTGGATCCAGTGGCGGCGGAGATCCCCGGCGGAGCGAGGGTTCCGGTGCGGCGGTGGATGCGTTGGAGGGCCCAAGGGCGGTGTTGTGGTTTCCTTGTTTCTCAGGGTCCTTTTTGCAAGTTGTTGGCTGCAGTCTGTATTTCTGTATCCTTCCGTATGTATGTATGTCTGTATGGGGTTTATGTACAAACCTCCGTTCCAAATAATTGTCAATTTGTGACTTTTTCAATCACCATTTGATCATTCGTCTTTTCTACACATCTTTTTTTGGCAACTACATAGGAACAAAATACATGTTTGAAGTATTTTTTTATTACAAATCTATTAATACAATTGTTAGCACCGGTAACTAAAAATTTAAAAAGTTATTGTTAGTCAAAGTGTAAACAGTAAAAATCAACATTGCCAAGTATTTGTGAACGAGGTTAGTATTTCCTTAAATCTAATACAGATACGTATTATCAAAAAAAAAAAGAATATGTTGTACACCACAATCGATAGGAGTACAATCATCAGCAAGATTGCTGCTTGTTACGAGAATCCTCGTTCGTATTTTTCTGAAAGAACTGAGAAAGGGATCTGTGATTCCAGCCAGCCACTGAAAATCCCTCCGGCTTTCTGCCCGTGCTCGCAGATATTCCGCCCTGTTCTATCTTCAAGCAACATCAGCGCCAGTGCTGCTCGCTCCCTCCCTCCCTGCTCACTTGCTCAGTGTTCACACTCACACGCGCTCGTCTGTCGTCGTGCGATTCTGCATCCGCACGTCGGCCGGAATATTTCCAGATACCCGAGGCATCGAGCGGCGAGAAAGATGATCGGAACGGGTAACTGTTGCGGCGCAGCAGAGGCGAGGGAGAACGCCGCGTCGTCTTCCTCCTCTCGTCTCGTCGTCCATGCATGCATGGTGGCGCAGGGATAACGTTACGACGGCCCCGGGCGTGGCAGATTGGCGCGGTTGTAGTAGCTAGTCATGCAGTGGCCGTCAAGTGATAGGCATCCACCCGATCGATCCCATGGACGGAGCATTCGTTCGTCGACATTGTTGCGGCTCCTGATCGGAGAATTTGTCGCGTCGCGGCGTTCCCTTCTGCTCATTCCCTTTGGCCCGCACGGAATATATGTGGCTGCTGCAGGACAAACCAATTCGTACTCCTAGCAGCTTTTTTTTTTTAAGAAACTAGTTCAATGCCCTGCTTCGCTACGGGATTTAAAAAAATCTGCTGCAACCAATTATCAAAGCAAAACTTTGTGCTGATCGCTAGTATTGTGTATCATCTACTGATTTTGCAAGGAATAAGCACTAATTGTATAATCTACTGATTTCCACAATGATACACGAGTCCCATTTGCTTAAGACATCATCTTAAGGCTGTTCGCATAAGATAGCACGGCACACCACCAGTATTTAGGAATGGCTGCAACAAATATTTAATTTCCAGATCTGTACCAATAATTTAGACATGGCAGTAGGCATATTACTGAATATTTGTTGCAACATAAATAAGCTATTGCGCTAGCTTTTTTCATTTAGGAGAAAATGGGCTAGCTTATTTACATGGAACAAAAGGCAAGTACATCAGTAAACTTTGATTCCAACATTTTTTTTTCTCGCGTTTTTCATTATATATCGTATGCACATTTGCAGGCTAAAAAAATGCCAGGTGAAATGGTTAACTTTAATCAGATACAAACATCTCAACTAATTATTCAGAGGTTTAATACTATCTTTTGGACCACATTTGCACAAAGGTAGCAATTTTCTGAACAAAGCTAGCTATTTAAAGTAATGCAAGAGATAAACACAGGTGGATGACTTCCACAGAGTAACAGAGAATATACTTGCAGTCTAAGAAAGCAGGTGAAAATGTGGCAAGTTGCAATAGCATACATATTAAACCGTAAGCTATAATGAAACTGCCCTATCCAGATTCTGACATCTATTTCATAGTAATATGCTGCAATCAAATCTCCAAAACTGCCGGCCTAAATCATATTCAGTTCATTTCAACAGGCAAGTGATGTAGTTGATGATTCAGTATACAATTCACAAGCAAATAAAACAATGGCATTAGAAATAATCTATAGAAGCCAGTTAATTTCAGTTCAGTTTCACAAGCATATGAAGCTGGGTCCATTCAAAAGCAGTTTTATTAAAACAAAACTAACGGAACACTGCATTGCCAAAAAAATTGTATAAGCACTTAGCATTGAGAGTTCAGTTCATCCGATCCACCATGAGCACCATTCAACCCATCGCCGTGAGCACACAATCCTTTCATCTCTTTTACCTCTCAGCAGCGGGAGGGCGCAGCAGCCATTAGCAGGTGAGCGCAGCAGCTAGCTGCTGCGCTCGTCGCAACTGCAGCTAGCTGCTGCGCTCGTCGCAACTGCAGCTTTTGGTGGAGGGCGTAGCACCTAACAATATGCAATCGAGGCGCCAGGCAGGCCGTCGGCTGCAGGGGCGCTGCTCTGTGCCGCCGTACCTGCAGCTCGTCCGGGAGGGCGCTAGCAGGAGCGCTACTTGGTGAGGGCGCCGCACCGGGAGGAGACGTAATCGAAGCGCCAGCCACACGTGCGCCGGTGGAAGGAAGCGCCGCCGATGGGAGCGGTCAATCGGATCGGCCCTCGACGGGTGTCGTGTACGGAGGAAGCGAATAGACCGGATCCACAGGCCAGAGGAAGGGTAGGGAAGGAGGCGAACCAACAGGCAACGAAGGGACGGAGTCGTCGGGCGGGCCTGCCGCCGCTGATTCGCTGGCGCCGACGTGGGGAGGAAGCGCGCGGTGGGGTGGGTCGAGGAAGGATCGCGAAGCCATGGCAGGGAGCGCGACGGACCGATGGATCAGGAGATCGGATCATTGAGAAGAGGCGAGGGCGGGCGGACGGATGGACGCGCGTGCGGGAGATCGGACGGCGCGTTGGGCCGTGGGAGGTCGGGCCCACATGTCGCGCGCTTCGTTTCGGTGTGGAGGGACGACGACCTACCACGCAAGCCACCAACTGGCATTTTTTAGTGTAGTAAAAGATAACGGATCCTCCCTCTATTTCAAATACTTAACGTTTTTGACTTTTGCAGATTACGTTTGACCCGCTCGTCTTATTCGAAAAATTTATGCAAATATCATATTTATCTTGTTATGGTTTGTTTTATCATTAAAAATACTTTTAAGCATAGCTTATTTTTTTTTTATATTTGCACAAATTTTTTTGAATAAGACAAGCGGTCAAACGTAATCTCAAAAAGTCAAAACGTCAAGTAATTTGAAATGGAGGTATAACTTTACAAAGCAAGTTTCCGGCTTTTTGCATACTTGATGCATACAGCCGTTTGGTCTCGTTATTACAAAGTTCATGACTGAAACAAAGAGAGCGCTAATTAAGTACATAGCCTAGCATTATGCGGCCATCTATTGTTGGCCAAGAAATGCATTGCCACCACTTCCAAAGAGCGACAAACCGCCACAATGTCCTCCCTGTAAGCCTCCTTTTGCAGCAACCGTCAGAACCTGAACTAATAAGTTCCCCGGAAGATAGCCTGCATAAAAGTGGTCCATGACCTTTTTGTTAAATACAATATCATTGCGGCACAGCCAAATAGACCAAAGAATGGCTGCCACCCCAACAAGAAGAACCCCTTTGTTTTGAGTGCCAATTGCTCCTATCCAACCATTCAAAATATGAGAAATACTAAGAGGTTGTGGGATACCTAAAGCAATATAAATAATACGCCAAATAGTCTTAGCAAAATGACAATGCAAAAAAAGGTGTTGTATAGTTTCATTTTGGTTATAGAAGCTACACTTTTGGCTCCCTCTCTAATTTTTCCTAGCAAGGTTATCTTTAGTGAGAGTAACACCACGGCCAAGGTATCATAGGAAAATTTTGAATTTTAAGTGGAGCTTTAGTTTCCAGAGGGTTTTTGCTTGGATGCAAACATCAGATACCATTAACTGTTCTACATGGAACGGACGGAGAATTGTCCATTCCTATATAGTGACCATCTAAAAATGTCCTGGGTATTGTTTAGGTTGATGGTGATGAGTTTGTTCACCATTCTTTTCCAAGCAATTTGCTTATCACCTATAAGCGCCCTTCGGAAAAAGAGATTGAGTGGGGTCGAACTCATTACTTCTTCGGCCACAGCGCCCTCCGGAAGGAGAGATTGAGTACTCCTAGCAGCTAACACCAGCTTTTCCGAGAATTTCATTGTTGACAATCCAATCATCAGGTGCAAGCATGCTGTTAGATGTTTATTCAGACCCCTGGACTGCCTTATTCAAATTAGAGGTGGGGGAGAAACGCCCGCCACAAGAAATATATTATTGTGGTGATTATCAGGATCGAGCAACCAGTTTTCGGTCGCAATTAGTGCAGTCAATACTAGTACAGCTCTAAGGAACGCGACACACAATTACAAATCTGTCAGAAAAGGACCATACCCTCTACTACTAGTACTGTATCCTTTTCGTCGCATAGATGATAACAGGTCAGTCATACCCACCTTTATACGCCAATCATCGAGCCCATCATCAGGTTACGCGGGCACATCACCCGCATTCAATGTTAATGTATCCATCCTCTCTGATCCATCATCCTCTGATCAGCAGATATCTCCAGCCTGGAGATCAGGACGCAAGCACACCGGATGTCGAAAGGGGGGTACTGGTCCACTAGCTAGTAACCGGCTGGGATCCATGTTCGCAACGTCTGCTGCTCACGGTTTGCGCGTGTCGGAGCTCACGTACTGCGTACCCGCGCGGAAGGGAGGCAAGCGAACCGACGCCTTTTTTTCCATGGGCCCGTGATTCCCATGCACTCGCAATGCAAGCACTCAATCAAACACTTTCTTCCTGTTCCTTTGCCTTTGCTTTGCTCCTGGAAACGGAGCCCGGATCTCGCCATCATCACCGCTCACCGCTGCCGAATGCCGATTCGGCAAGCAGGGAACAAGAAACTGCACTGCACCCGGAACTGGGGAGACGAGACGACGCGGTGGGCGGTGCGAGCCGGCAATGGGGGGCGTCGCTCACGCCCGAGGGCCCCCGTCGCTGATCACGCGGTCGTCGTACGCAGCACTGCTCGCCCGTGACGCAGCGCGCGATCATTTGATCGGGAGCGGAATCATGGGCTGGCGCGAAGCGTGGGAGGGTGGACGGCACGTCGGCATCCGCGCGCGCCGGGGCCGCGCAACCGTCGCCGGGCCCTCCTGCCCCGCCCCGGCAGAAAAGATCACGCTTGCATCGCAGCGAGATCATTGCGTGCAACTGCCCTGCCTGCGACGACGAAGCCCCAACCCAACCCGCTCGCTGTAGTAGCATTGATCGGGCGGGGCAGGCTTACGTGCCCGCCGCTCGCGCTCGCCTGCGTGGTGCGTGCGCCGTGGTCCCCGACCGAGAGAGAATTCATGGGTGGCGTGTCGTCGTCCGAGCCATGAGCGCGCCCAGGTGAGCATGAAAGATCACCTGGTTCGCGGGCGAAAAGGACGGCTTTGTTTGTCGAGGGGCGTTAAAATGGTGCGTTTCGGCGGTTTCTGTTTTAGCATGTGGTAAAATTGTTGATGTCGTTGTATATATGTGAAACCAACTTGGAGCATGCTGTCCCGTACTACGGTGATATAACCTGAAAAAGATCGGCAGCTATAGTGAGTTAGCAACCCAGCGGCTTTCTGAAACGGTTTCAGAGGACGCAATCAAAGCATATGCGAAAGGATCAGCGAGAACGACCAATTAGATGGAAGTCCCAGTTACCTTAGGAGCTAGCTGTACATTAATTTAGTCCCGGTTACCTTCTTCCAATTCACAGAAGCAGTAAGTCTTCGTCGTTATTGCTTGTGATGTGACACTCAATTAGATGGAAGGTTCTGAAAAATTAAATGGTCAATTCAGATGTTTATAGCTACCTTAAAATTTTGAGTGAGTAGCTCTGATGATTTCTTTGGAGTGTTTTTCCTTTTCCAATCAGTTCTATGCCAGTGTAAATCTTTACAATTGTTATGGATCATTATTCAAGGATTCTTCTATTGACAGCTCTGTTGCACCTGAAAGTTCCCTGATATTTGCTTCCTCCCGGTTATTCTTGCTGCAGCCTCAAGGTTTCCAAGCGGTAGTCACTGTTCCATAATCAACGATAACACAACTTGGTTCTTTCCTTCGTGCAACCGATGCAACAAGAAATACTTGCCAGTGTGAAGTGGCTTCAGGTGTCCTGGTTGTGACTGAATGTAAGTAAACGATTGCCCGCGCGTAGCACTCCTTCCTGTCACCAGTCTTGTGCCTTGTCCTCTGTAACTTTGCCTAATGTTGATATTCATCGACAATTTGTAGGTGATGGGGGCTGCTGTCTTACCCTTTGATGTACATACCTGCTGTTGCTAAATATCCTGACCGGGACTTAACCATCGAAGACTCAGGCCCCGTTCGGTTCCTCCTCTAAAAACCCTCTAAACTTTATACCCCTCTAAAGTAAAAAGAATCTTACTATTTAGGGGTACTAAATAAAATTTAATTACAAAACCTTTCTGCAGACGGGCGTTATTTTTCGAGACGAATCTAACGAGCCTAATTAATCAATGTTTTGACACAGTAATGCTACAGTAACCATCGTCTAATCGCCGCTTAATTACCCTCATTACGTTCGTCTTCGCGAAATAGATGGGGGTCCTGAACTTAGTTTTGTAATTTGACTTTGTTTAGTACACATACGCAGCCTCAGCGGATATCATGAAGGAAATCAAACTGATTATTAGGGCTCCACTTCCCGACGTGTTTCAAAGTCAGTGCTGATGAATCCCATCCCATTGTCAGCTCCATGATGAACGCTGCGCAAAAAATAAATCATTCGCTGCAAAAAGAAGTGGATTAACAACCCGCTGGTTTCATTAGGCTTAACAAAAGTGGATTCAGTACACGTTTAATGGCACTAATATGACTGGATGTCATTTTATCTATCAATTGCTATCGGTTGCATACTGCTATCTGAAGAAAAATAAATGTGCACATATCATGTATGATTTTCCGCCATTGCAAATACAGTCAGCTTTTCCCGCCGTAAACGGTTACACAAAACTTTTGATCGTCATGTAATCCAAATCGAATTGTCCCCATATGCTTTAGGCCAAATCAGTAAGAACGAGCAAGTCTCTCAACGACTCCATACGATGCGACATTGGTCAAGCGGCGCGCGAAGCGCGCCGGATCATACTAGTTCGGTCTGTAGTCTGTTGGACCTATCAAGCCTGGCTGGTCCATGCGTTTGAAGTGCTACTATTTCGAGACACTTCTATGATGTAAGTACATGTTGTCACCAAACTCTACGTGTATTAACTTCTAAGACTGACTCCAATACCATGCAATTTTGAGAGCCAAATCCTCCTGAATTGCCTGGTGTCTACAGTAAAAGAATAGCAATGCATTCGGTGAAGTCTCCAACAGACATTGCTTTTTTTTCCTCTCCCGCCCGACAGTTTTCTTTTCCCTGAAGTCCCGCGCTCCTGCCTATCTTTTCCCGCGACAGCTCGCCCCGCGCGCCGCCCAACCTCCGCTGCTGCTAGCCCTGCGCACCGGTCGCCGGACGGCCCTCGTCGCGCGCGCTGGTCGCCGCTTGCCCTGCGTGCCGCGCGCTGCTCTCCCCCGTGTGCCGCCGCTGCTGGGCCCTCGCGCCGCTCGCCGCGGGCTACTGGTCGCCCTGCGCACCGGCGCCGTGCGCTGCTGGTCACCCCCCCCGCCTCCGGCACCGCTCCCCGCGCGCCACCTACTTGTCTCGCCCCTCCCCCTCGCCCTCTCCCTGCACGCTGCTTGTCTCCCCTTTCTTCGCGCGCGCTCCCTGTGCGTCGCACCCTGCTGGTCGCCCCGCACGTAACTGCTGCTGCTCGCCTGTGCATTGTCCCAGCGTCAGGTAACAAATGTTCCTACAATTCGTTTGATTAATGCTAGTTCTATAGCTTAATTTTTCTCATTTGTTCAATGTTTGTTCCATTGGATATGTGGCTATAATTTTAAGGATGGCTATGAGGTATATAAGCTTTCAAACTGTGGAACGACTGCTAGTCATGGGAGAGATGATGATGATGTTGAGATAGCTGCAGCAGTTTTGGTTGTTGACGCAAAACGTCGATGGGGATGTTCAATACCAGGTCACAAGACAATCAAGCGTGACCGTGAAGGTGCTAACAAAATATTAAATGCTCAATATTTTGTGGAACGTCCATGTACAACTCAGATCATTTCCGTAGGAGGTGTGTAATTGAGCTGGAACATAATTTTTTCTGTTTTGTTAAACAATATGCAGTAAATAATACATATTATGTGATAGGTTTGAATGCGGGAGAGTCTATTCCTTTGGATTGTCGACAAGGTGACTGAAGCGGACTCCTACTACTTCAAACAGAAAAGAAATTATGCCGGTCAGCTGGGATTTTCCCCATGCACAAATGCACGATTGCAATAAAATACTAGCTTATGGTAGCATTGCAGATTCATGGACGAACATCTTCAGATGGGTGAGAGCACTGTATTGGAGACATTGAAGCGTTTTGTTAGAACAATAGTAAATGTTTTTGGAGAAGAATGGATCAGGCCACCATCAGAAGTGGAGTTACAGATACTAAAATGAGGCAATGAGGATTTCCTGGTTCGGTTGGCAGCATAGCATGTTGGGAGTGGTCTAGTTGTCCTACCGCTTTGCACGGGATGTACAAGGGCCACAAAGGGTAGCCAACTGTCATTCTAGAGGCTGTGGTGACTGAGGACCTCAGGTTTTGGCATGTGTACTTTGGATTACCTAGATCCCATAACGATATTAATGTGCTTGCTGCAGCGATCACCGGTCTTTGATGATTTAGCTAATGGCAGAGCACCTCCGGTTGAATTCACTGTAAATGGCAACATTTACACTATGGGTTATTACCTAGCTGATGGGATATATCCAGATTGGGCTACCTTAATCAAGACAATTAGTGCACCTATAAGTAACAAGCACAAGGTGTATGCAGAGCGGCAGGAGGCATGTAGGAAGGATGTGGAGCGTGGTTTCGGTGTTCTTCAGGCTAAGTGGAAGATTTTGCACTCCCCTGCTAGGCTGTGGCACCAAGAAGATCTAAATTACATTATGAGGGCTTGCATCATCTTACATAACATGATCATCATGGATGAGAAAGGTGTGGACCTTCCTAATATTCATGCATCAGAGTGGCCAGGTCGGGAGAATCCTCCTGTCAGTAATATTGCTGAATTTATAGATGCTCAAACTTATATTAGGAACAAAGAAACTTGCCACCGTCTTCGTATTGACCTCATCGAGCATATATGGGGATTGTATGGTTCAGGCACTAGACCTTTTGCTCCAAATGGAAGCATATGAATGTTCAAGTCACGCAGATCAACGAGCTTTTGAATGTTGTTAATGTCAGGTGGAGTAGCATGTATAATATGTAATGAAGTAGCATGTGTCCCAGAAGTTAGTCATATATAGAATTAAGTAGCCATAAATATAACGAAGTAGCATGTGTCCCAGAAGTTGGTCATATGTATAATGAAGTAGCCATATATGTAATGAAGTACCCATATATGTAATGAAGTACTAGCAATCTGTGCTTTTGAGTGAGATGTGCTGTGATAATTCCTAATAAGTAGTGAATCCTTCATAATTTGAATGCAGGAAACACATGTGTCATGTATAAACTGGAACTGTTTTACTCATACAGCCCTATGCACATGGAAACATCATAAGCCAAGGTTACAGTTCACTGATCCAAACGATAGGAGTGCTTCTCCCTTTTGCTAACACCATGAGATGTATCTGAGAAGTAGTTCTAGTACATCTCATATTATGCAGAGGCAACGCAAAAACGGTCGCAGCGACGAGTCTAACTGTGAATTACTGGACGAGGTGTAGCTGCTCTGTTCCTTGCACTAGCTGCTGAGCACTACACCAAGAAGAACAGAGCAAGGAAATCACAGCACTTACCCTTCCCAAACTGAACTCGATCTAGTTTGTGAAGATGAACGCATGTGCATAAGAGCAATAGAGAACTGAAAACGGTTCTGGGGTCTTCTCCCAAAATATCCTTCATAATTAATTCCCTCTAATTCCTATCACTGAAAGGGTAACTAGCCAAAGAGCTGGACGTGTGTTTGCACAGGCTACAATCAGGCAGCAGAGGTTTGAGTTCTGCCATACATAAAAACAGTAAGTACTATGATTACTAAATTTTTAATATATATGAAACCATGACAATGCAAATGATATATAAAAAAGAATCTACTTCTCCATAGCAAAGCAAATCAAATGCATTGAGACATTGGAGTTTGTGGAATCTGTAATGGAAGCATTCTGTTCAAACACATACATATAACTGATGGTGCATTCTGTTCAAACACATACATAGTTCACACAATTAAGGTACATCATAACGTTCCATGATCTGGCGTTACATAGTTCACACAAAAGAAACAAAGTTCACATAAAAGAAAAAAGTGGTGTTACAACAGGACATACAAAGTTGAGTTCACAACATCACATACAAATTCAGCTCATGCAAATCCATGACGCTCCATGATCTGGCATTGCATGCCAATGTAATAATTCTTCAGATGCGGAGCTACCTTGTCAACGTCTACTGCCATGATTGCAGCTTCAGCAGCCAGTGGCTGAGCTTCGGCTTGCATTGCTGCATTCGCAGCCTCTTGTTGCCTCAGAATTCCCTCTTGTTGCCTCAGAATTAAATTCTCCTGGCGCTGTTGCTTCTTTAGATCTAGAAACTCCCTTTGAAGGCTCAATTTCTCATCTTTCCTAGTAAGGATTTGAACCATTTGTTCATCTTCTTTCTGTTGGCACTTCTCCCTATTGTCGTGAATGCGTTGAAGAACTTCAGCTGCAGTGTTGGATGAGGATGTGTCTGTGACCCTCTTTCTTTTAGCGCTATCTCTTCCTTCTGGTCTAGCAGGCATGCTATTGTCATTGCCTCCCTCTACCAATGCAGCATGACCTGAGTTTGCTTGTGAAGAAGCTTCAGCCCCTGTCCCTGCAGAGGTGTTGTTCAGCTCCAAAGCTTGTCATTCTATTTTGCTTCGTTTCGTAGAATCTTCCAACTGTGCATGAAGTGGAAAGGCTCCCCAGCCTCGTAAACCTTGACCGCATCATCAATCTGCAAAATGGCATTTGATAAAAAAATTTCAGTTTAAATTATCTCAGTTTGCTAAATGACTTTAAAAAATAAACTTTAGGTCATTTCAAAGTATCAAACCATACCATGTCTTGTTCATTCTTCCCACTCTCGTTACGACGATCAACAGCAGATTTAAACCCGCAGAACTTGCTCACAGATCTTAGAATGGTGCCCCACACCTATTCTGGATAGCTAGTTGGCTGCGGTTACTTCCCTCAGGCTTTAAAAGTATTGTAATAATCATGGAGCCGTTTGTAATAACCTCCTCGAGTCCGATTCACACCTACGAATGATCCAAAAAGATAGTTCATACCTATGTAATAACATCCAGAACACATTTCAGCAAGGCTAAAGAATTGTTCCTTGGCTAACCTGTTACTGGATCTTTGCCTACATTGAGAAAGGCAGCACAAAGGACTTCATCTTCTTCTTTTGTGAAACCACCCCCCCCCCCCCTGTGGGACACCTTCTTCTCCTTGGCTTTCCGTGTTGTCGGAGGTGGCACAATGCTCACATCTTCGCGATAAACTTGCGCATCCATGACATAATTCACCTATCCAACAACCACTAATGCTTATGAATACAACTTCATGATGATAAATAAATTTATGATGCGGCATACTTAATTTTTTGATGCAACAGTTTACCTGTTGGGACTGTTCGTACTCAAGAGGGTCCATTGATGAATGTTGCTGATACGGGCATTGATCAGGAGCATAATAAGACTGGTCCAGAGAGTGTTGCCCTCCACATATGTTACTCTGATTATCCATTCTAAACAAAATGAGTGAGTGAATGACAATCTGATTATCCATCCACCCTGAATGCTAATATGAAAATAATATGTAATGCCAGAGATTATAAAGACAGAATCCACAATTTTGCAATCTCTATATACAAGGTCGGCATTCTACTTGCAGAGAAATAAATACCTACATGAATAATGAACGGATGGTTGTTTCTGTTTTTTCTAAGCTCGACAGCACTTTGACTCCACTACTATCACTGTCTAGGATTTCAATAATGCTATTTTTTTTAATGCAATAATGCCAGTTTTGGTTCATTGTATAGCTTAGCATCAGCAAAAAGCTTCAGGACTCTGCCCATGTGAATCTGCGATGGGTTTCCGATCATATTTCACAATGTGTAAAGCAAACATCAAATTACTTCTAAACTTCTCAGTACCTCCCTTCACCACATGAGCAGGTTCTTATACGAAAACTGAAGGGATTCAGAAACCCACATACAGATGATTCTCTCTTCACGAAGTTTGTGTTTTGATTGATATTTTTATTATTCACAGATGTGCAAGAATCCACAACAAATAATTCACAAACCCACAGATCTACCTTACCCAAACCTACAGAACCATGGAATCATCTGCTGACTGTATGGAATCCACCAACGAGAAAGGAAACTAGATCGAATCCACCAAGGAGAAGGGGACGGCGAACTGCGTACCAGCAGTTGACACTGAAGCAGGGTTGTCGTTGCGCACCGCCGGACCCGCTCGTCCCGCGCCGCCGGAGCCGCTCGTCCAGCTCGCCGCTTGCTCGCCCCCGCGCGCCACCGAGCCGCTCGTCCCGCGCCGCCGCCTGCTCGCCCCGCCGCTGGAGCTGCTGGTCCCGCCCGCGCCGCCCACCGTGTCAGGGCGAGCGCTGATGGCCGTCTGCCCCTCCCCCGCCGCGCCGCGCGTCAGCAGCCCGGCGCTCCTCTTCCACTTCTCTTCCGGCTGCCGGTCGTTGGCCACTCTCAAATGCATTCAGAGGAGAGAGGGAGTCTATTTTTAGATATCGTCTCTCCTGGAAGCCAAACTTTCTGTCCCTTTTGCATTGCTTGTTGGAGACAAATTTTTGATGTACAGTACCACTCCTATAGGCATATTGGGTTTGGCTCTCCTGATGCATGGCCTTATTGGAGTCAGTCTAAGCTCCAATTGCTTTTGGCACTGTATGTTAGCACAATCTTTTGATATTTTTGGGGATATAAAGCTGGCATTTTGCAGTCTCCATGCACAGGATGGTTAATATCTGGGTTTCTATTGACCATTAGAGTTGTATTAGCGTTAATCTTGATCTTGCGGTTTCATTCACTTGGGAAGGTATTGGCTGACTTCAGGACCTCCTATGCATAGGGTGACCTACAAGATTCAACTCGTAGGTCAGTCCACTAAACCATCAACTTGTAGGTCAGTCCACTAACCGATTAACAGGCACAGTGCATAAATTGCCCACCTGTGTGCTACCTCCTGATTGTTTTTATCGACCGCACTCACCAGGCATCACAAAAAAGTCTGGAGCGAGTAGTAACGTTGATGCCAAGCAACAAGGATCAACTGGTTACTTGCACGCATTGGGCCAGAGTGCCAGACAGTGTTGTCTGTAGAACCCACAAGGACTTCGCTACTATCAGTAGATGCACCCATCAAGCACGAATCAGTACATTTTAGCAACAGTAAGAACTGAGAACACAAATAGGGCAACAAATACTAGATACCACCATCCACAAATCACCATGGTTCAGAACAGCAGATAGCATACAACAAGTACATAATTTAACACGAATCCTAGAGGGAATCAGAGATAGTCTCACCTTGACAGCAATCCCAACATAGATCAACAAGTACATAATTTAATCCCTCAAAAAAAAAACAAGTACATAATTTAACATCACTGTTGTCTGTAGAACCCAATAGGACTTTCTGGTACCGGTAGATAGACTATTGTATGTCACAGAAGTACATTTTTCCTTTCTAGTATGACACAGAAATCCTCCAAACATTTAGCAACAGTAAAAAATGATAACACAAATATGACAATTGATACTGGATAACATCCACAAATGACCAAGGTTCAGAACAGCCGATAGCATACAAGCAGTACATAATTTAACACGAATCCTACCGGGAATCAGAGACCGATTCCCCTTGAAGACTAAATAACGCAGACTAGTACATGGATACACGCAGTAAACCAGTTCAGTTTACCACCACTGACACAGAGAACTGAAACAACAGAGTCGCTAAGCTGCATATAGGGTAGTCAGGCGCAGGTACAGATGGGGAGCCGCGGGCGGGTGCCTTCCTTCACTCCTTCGCGGTCTTGTTGATGAGCGACTTGTGGATGTGGGGGATGACGCCGCCGCCGGCGATGGTACCCTTGATCAGGGTGTCGAGCTCCTCGTCCCCGCGGATCGCGAGCTGCAGGTGGCGCGGCGTGATGCGCTTGACCTTGAGGTCCTTGCTGGCGTTGCCGGCCAGCTCCAGGACCTCGGCGGTCAGGTACTCGAGGATGGCGGCAGAGTACACGGCGGCGGTGGCGCCGACGCGGCCGTGGGCCGACGCCCTCGACTTGAGCTGGCGGTGGATACGGCCCACCGGAAACTGGAAACACGAATCACCCGATTAGAGCCAAGATTTGTACAAATCGACCGGAAATTCGAGGTGACAAACATCAGACCTGGCGAAATTTCTAGCCGTCTCGACATCTCAGCACCAGATCTGGGAAAAATCGAATACCGAAGCTTGCGGGGGTGAAGATGGAAGGGGAGAGGAGGGAACCTGGAGGCCGGCGCGGGAGGAGCGCGAGACGGGCGCCTTCTTGGTGTCCTTGCCCTTCTCGGCGGTCTTGGCCGCCGTCGTCTTCGCCGCCAGGAGACCCTTGCCGCCCTTGCCCGCCATCACCGCCACCGCCGCCGGGAACCCTAGCTTGCACGGGGAGCGCTTCGGTGGTTGGTATCGTGCCGCGCGGGGACTGTGCTGCGTTTTGGAGCGAGCAACCTTTCCCTGTTCAATGCGGGAGCGGGAGGGCTTTAAACGCGCAGTGCCGTGGAAAGTTTTCAGTTTCAGTTTCGAATTTGGTGGGCGGGTGGGCGGGCGCGCGCACCAAGTTTTCGCGGCTGCGCGGGCGTCAAAATTTCGGCGCGGGCGGCAGGAGCGGTTGGTTGTTGGTTCGCTGGGCTAGGCCTTAGCGTTGGGACCTCCTCTTGGGCTGTGACGCACGTATCTAGCCCATAGCTATTCTTGGGCCTCGAAGCGTCGGACGCTCACTTTGCAGCAGTCTGGGCTGGGAAGAGGGTTAGGGGTACGAGTACATTTCGTGGGCCTGACGTTGATAAGGAAACGGAACAGAACAGCATTCCCCGTCCTTTTGTCCAACAAAAAAAAAAGTACACTCCCGTCCAGCAGACCGGCACCCTTGGTTTTGCGCCTGTAGATTTGGGAGGCAGCTCGTCCTGCCAGTACACCTGAACACACGATGTACGAGCGGCTGCACCTGGCTACGTCACCAGCGAGAAAAATGGTGGGCACACGCGCAGAGACGCGGACAGCAGGTCCACGGAACAGAGGGGGAGCGGGCGGCCCACCACGGGTGCAAGCTAGACGCCAACACGTACTTGAACCACTCATCAGGCGATCCCCGACTCAGCTTGGCGTACAAACTCTTGGTCAGCTATTGTGACGGTGGTCCCAATTAATGGACCCGTGCGTACGAGCCCGGCCACGCCATGCGTATCTACTTGAACGGAACAATATACGTAGTAGTATTAAGCGTACTGTGCTGTGACGACGTAGATGTTGCTGTGCAGCAAACTCTCAGCAGCGCGTATGGGGATAGAAACGACGTTGACGCGCAGAAAGTGGATGTGACCGGACATGCACTGATCGAGTACGTACAAGGAGCTAGCGGACGTACTGCAGGCCGTCGTCGCGTTCCTCTCGCAGCTAGCTACGTACATCGATTGATTTGTGACGGCACGAAGAGCATGGGAATATACTAGCACTACCGTATACGCATGTCGATCGAATCTCGATCGTGAGTGTGCTGTACTGGCTTCATCGGAGCGCTACCTTAAGTAGAACGAAACCAGCCAGGAGCAGCAAGCAAGCAGAGAGCCAGCCGTGCTGGATCATACGATCGCGCACAGAATAGTTCAGGTACGCGTGCGGGTGCTGTAATATAGTCCGTGCGAGAGCCAGCGCACCGTACCGAGCGCACATGCATGTGATCAGCCGTGATGATGAGGCCATGATCGATGCCTCTGTTGGAGTACCGGTCCGGCCGCCGGCCTCCATCTGGGAGAGCCTGGGACCTGGGACATGCATGGGGAGCAACGTTGCATGCTCACATGCATGCATGGACGCGCGCGCTTTACGAAGAAAAATGCATGGCAACAGTCCACGCAGCCAGGTGCACGTACGCACACGTACAACGCGCGTCGCCGATGCGGGGGGTGTACGTACGCGCCTGCCGCGCGCGCACATGGCACGACGTCCGTCCACGAGGCTTATCCGCGGCCGCTAGCTTCGGATCTTTGTTTTGTTCTCGATCGATCTCTCAGACTGGCGCGTCTCTCGCAACACGTAGCAAGCTTCACGCACGCCAGAGAGGGACGGGCGGTGGCGTGGGTTGCGAGGCAGCTAGATGGACGGACAGGACGGATAGCTTGGCTTCGTGGGTTGGACATACTCTATGTAGCCACGCACGCCTTGGCCAAATTAATTTGGTGCCATCTATCTAGCCAACCCATGCATGACGCAGGCATGCATGACAAACGGGTCAGGGACCCATCGATCCGTCGATCCAGCAGCCGTATCGACCAATCCGACTCGGTATCGATCGATTCCACGCGATCGGTGCTTGGCGCTATGCACATAAAGATTCTAGCTGGAACCATTTGTACTGCCACGCTCAGCTGTCTGCGTGCGCAGGAGGACCGATATATCGACGCGGACACCTCAATGCATGGTCCTGCAACTTCCTCTCTCTCTCTCTCTCTGTCTCTCTCTCCGTCGACTCCTCCTCGAGCTGTTCAAACTGGCCCGTTCCTTGCAGAGAGCCATCCGGCCATGCAAAACGGATTGATTGTTCATGTATTCCAAGAAAGATCCATCGATACGGCCACCATCTCACATTCCGTCCTGAGGTCACCCCTCGTCACCCTCCATGCCGATGCCGTTGCTTTCCTTCCTGCGACATCTCTCTTGTCTGTCAATGGTATGCGCCGATCAATCTCCTTACTAGGAGTACTCACGTGAACCTTCGCAGGTCTCCTGGCCGTCTGATGGCTACAGTGATTCGTGCAGTCGAATCACTATCAGAGGTCGAGGGACCCAAGTCCAAACCGTTCGATCGATCGGTGGGGTGGACCAACAAAAGATAGTTGCAGCTAGCGCTGGACTTTTCAGTATGCCAAATTCCAAGTAGTAATACCTGTCTCTGGAACCTTGGAGCACATATATATTGCCACCAGCTACAGAATGTAGCACTGCAGAGGGCAGTCGTAGCTGCGACACTCGAATATATAGTAGTACTAGTGACGAAAGCTTCGTCATGTAGCCAGCTAGCGTTCTGTGCTTCATGTACGTAGTAATCGTTATTCAGCTTTCATTCGAACCGGCGAGCTCCGCAATCGTTAAACCCTGATTTTAGATAATGGGAAAAAGATCCCGGCCTTGCCCTCATAGAGGCTACAGCCGACCTGTCTGTTACCTGATACAGTGAAAGTACTGCACACTAATTCTGCAGTCGTTTTTCTAGTAAGAGCGTGTGTGTTAGAAGTTCTCTCATTGGATACAACGCTTCTCTCATTGGAGTGATATAGTACGAGTACTACAAGTTGCCCGTATTTACTTAGACACATGCATCGCATGCATGGCAGCTGCCAGCAGCCTGATGCAAGTGAAGCTGGCACACCTACACATCACGATGGACACCACCTCGGAGAGATCAGGCATCGTGCAGATTCAGGAGTAGATGCTATAGCACATGTAACTTAGCCTGTGCTAGCTCGCTAGCCATCCCATGTGTATAGTACGCCGAGCTGTCAGTGTTACCACGCAACGATCGATTATGCATGCGTATTGTAGCCATCGATCGGGAGCGGTGCACCGTTTCCCTGTAAACGAAGTGATTGTGATCTGATGAACAACCGAACGTGTGTATGGTATAGGGGTCTCTCACTGTTATACTGGCCAGGCCAAGCAACCATTCGTTCGTCCGCGATCGATGTCACTCTGAACCCTCGCTGACGCAAGCCTTACTGAGTTACTGTTCCAGACATACCTACACTACACGACGCGTATAGCTTCGCTGACACGTACGTGTCAGTGGAGTTGTGAAGTTGATCTAAGTGTGACTGTTTCGATCATAGCGGATGCATTGTGCATAGTAGCTAGCTAGCTCGCTCACTTCCAGTTCATGTTCTAGTCTTTTGTTTTCTTCCGTCTCTCCTTCGTTTGATTTGTTTCGACTGTAGTAGTAGGATTCGTAGGTTTTTTCGATGTGTGCAAGGCCTGCATGCCCTCACTGCAGGTACGGCATCTGAAGATGCACGATGGAGAGAGGAAGACAAAGACGGCGATCGAGGACAAATGAGAGAGTCAGGTTGTGGCAGCCAAAAACCTCCGAGGAGTGCAAGGAGATCACAATCCGCCACCGCGTACGACCAATCTGATCGGAGCGTTGTTTGCTTCTTCAGTTCTCCCCTGTGGTATCTCTCTCTCTCCTCTCTCTCTCTCTCATTTTTAAACCGCCCGGTAAAAGGCGTCATACGTCGACTTCGTAGATGGAACAAAAGAGCTCAGTGTCATGCTGTATTGTTGTAGTATGTCAAATTGAAAATTTCAAGTGCGCAGAGCTGGGGACGCTAGCAGAAGAAAAGATCTCAGAAAATTCAGGAGAAATGGACTGATCGATGTCCATGTTTGACAAGAATGCATGACATGTCAAGGTACAGTAGGGTGTCTGTGCAACGGCCCATGTCCGTTACCAGTAACTCATACGGTATGTATAGTATACGGAACAGGTACAATGAGTACCCTCGTACAGTGTGCGTTACCCTGTGTATCACCATGATCGGGTCAGGGAGTGTAGTGTTCCTGGCTCAAAACTCTGTCAACGAACATGGACTTGAACTGGTTGGTACGTCGTACAACAGATGTGAGCATGTGGCTTTGCAGATGTGAGTATCCACTGTGCAGTCGTTGGCCAGACACTAGTAACTCATTAGCTCTATTAGGTTTACCTGAAGACTGAAGTGGTTGCATTTCTGTTCCGTTGAGAGAGTTTGGGTCTATCTAGTAATAGAAAAGTGCAACACTTACATGTCCGGTACCTTAGTTCACTGGAGCTCTTGTTCTGAAGTATTTGTTCTTATATATGTAGTGTCACCTGGTTCGTTATATATAGATTAGTTGAGCCATCGTTTCTTTAAACGACACAGGACTCCTGCTGCAATTTATATTGCCATAACAGAAATGAGTACACGTTGAGTCACCTAGAAGCTGGCCGCAACGGAACAATGCTTAATCTTAGATTCATGCCCGTTTTAAACTCATGCT